>BGNK01000926.1:27551-187350 GCA_003297005.1 Symbiodinium sp. clade A Y106
CACAACACAACAGGCAACATAGATTTCGGATGGGTGTTGACCGGCTCCAAGCAACCAGCTATTTCTTGCAAACGCCCACAACACAAGACGCAACATAGAGTTCGGATGGGTGCTATATACCTGGGGAATCCTTACGCCTTTTATAAATGCCGGCGCCGGGCAGAAACGCCTTTTGCCGGCCGTCGGCGGGATTACAAGCTCGTCTGCGGGATTTGGAATTTGGAGGCGTTTCTTGATTTGTGGCCGGTCGCAGCCCTTTCTGGGCTCTCTTCCGGCTGCCCTGTGCCCTCTCGAGGTGTGCCCAGCTGCCTGCTGCATTCTTCCTCTTGTTNTTGGAATTTGGAGGCGTTTCTTGATTTGTGGCCGGTCGCAGCCCTTTCTGGGCTCTCTTCCGGCTGCCCTGTGCCCTCTCGAGGTGTGCCCAGCTGCCTGCTGCATTCTTCCTCTTGTTTGAGAGAGTTGCTTGATCGTGAGAAGCAGGGAACTCGAATTCATCAGCGGTTGGGCTCGAGATCGAATGCCAGAGTCGGCACAAGAATCACAAGAACATCGCTTATAGCAAACATTAAGCTCAAAGCATGGCGGAGCATTTGCCTGTTCCCATGGAGAGCTTTCGTTTGTTGCAGTCAGCAGGACTGACTAGATATCCCGCACGAGTTGTAGCAATCAATTTGTTTCATGCTTGACCCTGCAAACTTCCAGGACTCCAGGACATGCCCTTGGCATTCTTCCATGAGGTGCAGGGTGTGCTGTGGCCGGAGAAAGACAAGCCACATGCCACTTAAAAGCACACAGACCCCATTGTGTTAACAGCTTGGAAGAACCTTGAAAGATCCAATTCTTTCCGAGGACATCCTCAGTGCCGCCGAGATCGGGGCGATTGTGACGAACTACAAGGAAGGAGGCTCTGTTCGTGAGCTGGCCAGGCAGTTTTGGCAAGCCCAAGAGAAGATCAGAGCCTCCGAAGCACTTGCAAGTCCAGGCATGTCTCCAGGAGTTCAAGTCGTTTGGAATCATTTCATTGTGCTTAGGACTCCAGGGAGAACCTCTGACACCCGTCAAGGAGAAGGGCCCCAACACGAAGAAACCTCGAGATCCAAGTGAGCCGTAGATGCTGAAGGGGTGCCAACGATGCGAGCCTGGGAAACAAGCCTCGAGCATAGAGCATGATTCATAGCTCCACGCCACTTCTTCTCACGAGAATTCTAGTCCCACGATTGGTTCTTTGTCTTCGCAGGCTTTGACTGGCTTTGCTATGGTCCAACACCGAGCATGTGTGGCATCGTTCTCTCGGTCTTTCTTTGTCACTCTCTCTCACTTCTCTCTCTCGTTCTATGTGTCTAAAACTCGATGTCGCCTCAGGCCCGGTGACCCTTCGGCGGATGTCTTCGAGTGCCCACTTGTTGCAACCTTTGGTTTTGCAAATCAAAACAGCCAAACGATTCTTGCAGGTATTTTGATGGAGCCAAATGGATGAGAACGAGGCCTGCAGGACCTTGAGCCGGATCCCCTATTGTCAGTGACTTGCTGCAGGTGTCGTGTGGTGGGCTGACAAGCCTGGATCCGGTGCCCGCTTTGTCCGAGCTGTGTCTTCACTGCTTCAGTGGTATGCATGGCTTGAACAATCTTGTGTGCTCTGAACTCTGAAGCATTTGGCCGGATCGAGAGGAGCCCTGAGATTCCGAGATGGACTTTAGCTGATTTTAGCTGCTTTAGCTTCCAACCAGTAACCTAAAAATCGTTGTACTTCTTGCACAGCTGACTTCCCGGCGCTTTTTTCAGCCATACTCAAGCATGGCTTTGGTGCTGGCAGAAGCACCGCAGACGCCGCCTCGCAAGGGGCCGGCCAAGCCCCGAAGGGATGTTGATTTGTCAGGCCTTTGGGAGGCCTGGGAAGGGAATCGTGCGATCCGCAAGATGTCTAGGAAGAAGGGAAGTTTGTTGGAGTGGGAGGATCCTTCCAAGGTCGGGAAAATCAACAAGAAATCCCTCGCTCTTAATCACAAAGTTATCCTGGCTTTGGTAGAAGTGTACTGTCCAAACAACGAGTCCCAGAAGACCGTGCCTGTGCAGAACCTGAAGGACCAAGCTACTTGGATTACATCGAGGCCGTATTGAAGTTCATGTCAATGCACGATTCATTATACTGTTCTTGGATATTCTTCGTGTCAGCCATCAGGTTAGGCAATACTTTGAGGAGATCGAGATCACCCCTAAGCCCGGCATGATCTATTGCACCAGTCACAGCTTGAAGATGTTCATGAGTTACATCAATCGGCGACACGACGGGTCCAAGAGGAAGGCTCCTTTACTTATATGGTGTTGGGTTTGGGTCTAGTTACAGACTGACTACAAGTTGGAACCCAAGCATCATTCGAGGATCATCGCCTCAAGGCCATCTTCGAGGCAGTCACCCAGTACTGGCCGCCGAAGGTTCGCAGCCGCCGGTCCTTGGTCGTTGCAGAGGANCTACAAGTTGGAACCCAAGCATCATTCGAGGATCATCGCCTCAAGGCCATCTTCGAGGCAGTCACCCAGTACTGGCCGCCGAAGGTTCGCAGCCGCCGGTCCTTGGTCGTTGCAGAGGACGCAGAGGAAGAGGAAGGTGATGAGGGAGAAGAGGAAGCAGGGGAGGAGGAGGAGGAAGACACTTTGACAGAGGAGGAGGACGAGGATGGACAGGTTTGCGAGGTTGATGAGTACCTTGCCGAGAGCATGGGTCTGGTTTCTGGATCCATGCAACCGCCCTCGGCATACGTGGGGACAGTGGCCTATGAGCTGGATGCTGATACGGCACGGGTTGTGCCTTACGAGGCAGGAGTTCCTGCTGAAGGCATAGATCTGGTGAGAGAGCTGGCCGAACTGGAGCATCTCGCNGTGGGGACAGTGGCCTATGAGCTGGATGCTGATACGGCACGGGTTGTGCCTTACGAGGCAGGAGTTCCTGCTGAAGGCATAGATCTGGTGAGAGAGCTGGCCGAACTGGAGCATCTCGCTTCACAGCATGGCTCACCAGTCTACTTGGAGGATCATGGGACTTAGTAAGTACGGTTATAAGTGCCCTAAGTGGGGTTATAAGTAGTTATAAGTACAGTTACCTTAATTATAACTCTAGTTACTAAGTCCCATGATCCTNGAGGATCATGGGACTTAGTAAGTACGGTTATAAGTGCCCTAAGTGGGGTTATAAGTAGTTATAAGTACAGTTACCTTAATTATAACTCTAGTTACTAAGTCCCATGATCCTCTAAGTAATCTATTGAATCTATTGTCCGACATGCTAGAGCTGAGCAGCCGAGGCAGCGAATTGCTCATCGACGAGCAGCTCTGTTTGGGCAGCGAACCATCGAATCTTGGAACCGCTCCTCAGCTCAATCGTGTTCCCACCCCCAAGCTCGAGGACTTTAGGCTTCCTTTTCACGCGAATCAGGTGTGTGGTGTATGGCTCAGGGCTTCGGCGATTTGCTGAGCTTGCATGGCTCGGATCTACGGGTTGAAGTTTTCTAGGTTAGGGCCAACTTGGGCTAGCTCCAGGACCTTAGCTTGTTCGAGCACGCTTGGGGTGTAAGGTGTTAGGGCTTTCGGGCTTTAGGGTTCCCGGGTCTTAGTGGCAATTATTAGTGGGGATTCCTCGTGCAAGGTGTTAGGGCTTTTGGGCTTTAGGGTTCTCGGGTCTTCGCGACNGTAAGGTGTTAGGGCTTTCGGGCTTTAGGGTTCCCGGGTCTTAGTGGCAATTATTAGTGGGGATTCCTCGTGCAAGGTGTTAGGGCTTTTGGGCTTTAGGGTTCTCGGGTCTTCGCGACAGTGGAGATTGCTGGCGAAAGGTGTTTAGGCTTTTAGGCTTTAGGTTTCACGGGTCGTACTGACAATTATTGGAGATTGCTGGTGCTTTCGGGCTTTGGGCTTTAGGGTTCTGGGGTCTGAATGGCAATTATTGGGGATTGCTGGTGAAAGGTGTTCGGGCTTTCGGGCTGTTGGGCTTTAGGGTTCACGGGTCTAAATGGCAATTATTGGGGATTGCTGGTGCTTTCGGGCTTTGGGCTTTAGGGTTCTGGGGTCTGAATGGCAATTATTGGGGATTGCTGGTGAAAGGTGTTCGGGCTTTCAGGCTTTTGGGCTTTAGGGTTCACGGGTCTNAATGGCAATTATTGGGGATTGCTTGTGCTTTGGGGCTTTGGGCTTTAGGGTTCTGGGGTCTGAATGGCAATTATTGGGGATTGCTGGTGAAAGGTGTTCGGGCTTTCGGGCTTTTGGGCTTTAGGGTGCACATGCCTTAATGGCAATTCTTGGGGGATGCTGGTGCTTTTGGGCTTTGGGCTTTAGGGTTCATGGGTCTTAATGGCAATTATTGGGGACTGCTGGTGAAAGGTGTTCGGGCTTTTGGGCTTTCGGGCTTTAGGGTGCTCGGGTCTTAATGGTACTTATTGGGGGATGCTGGTGCTTTTGGGCNTGGCAATTATTGGGGACTGCTGGTGAAAGGTGTTCGGGCTTTTGGGCTTTCGGGCTTTAGGGTGCTCGGGTCTTAATGGTACTTATTGGGGGATGCTGGTGCTTTTGGGCTTTGGGCTTGAGGGTTCTTGGGTCTTAATGGAAATTATTGGGGACTGCTGGTGAAAGGTGTTCGGGCTTTCGGGCTTTGGGGCTCTTGGGTCTTGATGCAATTATTGGCGATTGCTGTCGGCTTTGGGAAACTTCGCAGCCAACTGAAATAATCCTATAAAGCAATCAAAACGAAGCCTCCAATCCCTAAACCCTAAACCCTAAACCCCTATTTCACACCCCAATCCTATAAAGCAATCAAAACGAAGCCTCCAATCCCTAAACCCTAAACCCTAAACCCTAAACCCTTGCAGCATTCGAAGCGGGTGAAACTTATTTTGTTCGTCGGGGTGCTTGCAGCAACCTAGCTCTTGTGGAGCAGGAAAGCTCCAGCTCGAAGGGGGAGGCTCCTCGCACACTACCCGTNCTTGCAGCATTCGAAGCGGGTGAAACTTATTTTGTTCGTCGGGGTGCTTGCAGCAACCTAGCTCTTGTGGAGCAGGAAAGCTCCAGCTCGAAGGGGGAGGCTCCTCGCACACTACCCGTGGCCACGCCGGCAAGAGCAGCGGCTCCTGTTCCCGATATCCAGGAAATCAGCGAGGTCCCAGAAGTTCCCCCGACAGAAGCTTCCGAGGTCCCACAAGTTGCNCCTCGCACACTACCCGTGGCCACGCCGGCAAGAGCAGCGGCTCCTGTTCCCGATATCCAGGAAATCAGCGAGGTCCCAGAAGTTCCCCCGACAGAAGCTTCCGAGGTCCCACAAGTTGCCCCGACAGACCAAGCTTCCGAGGTCACACACGTTGCCCCGACAGACCAAGCTTCCGAGGTCCCACACGTTGCCCCGACAGACCAAGCTTCCGAGGTCCCAGAAGTTGCCCCGACAGACCAAGCTTCGGAGATCCCAGAAGTTGCCCCGACAGACATTCGAAGGCTCCAGGGTCTTCAACGGGGCTGTCTGCAAGCTTCGGAGATCCCAGAAGTTGCCCCGACAGACATAGCTTCCGAGGTCCCAGAAGTTGCCCCGACAGACAAGGCTTCCGGGGCCCCAGAAGTTGCCCCGACAGACAAGGCTTCCGAGGTCCCAGAAGTTGCCCCGACAGACAAGGCTTCCGAGGTCCCACTTGAGACCCCAGCACCTGATTCATGCCCAGAGTCGGTCTCGCTTGAAGTCGCCAGTGTCAGCGACGCAGCATCTCCTGATCTGTTGTCTTTGAAGGCCGGGCATCCTACTTTTTTAAAGGTTTCTGTAGGAGTACAAGAGTTCAGATTTGGATCGCACGAAACCCACTAAATATATGAACCACCAAAAGCCCAAACCTTAAACTCCCAAAAACCCTACAGCCCAGCAAACCCCGCAGGGTACTGTGTGTTGGGACCTGTGTTAAAGATCTAGGTTTCGGGTCTGTTATGTAACCCAAGGATTTGATAGCACAGNACCTTAAACTCCCAAAAACCCTACAGCCCAGCAAACCCCGCAGGGTACTGTGTGTTGGGACCTGTGTTAAAGATCTAGGTTTCGGGTCTGTTATGTAACCCAAGGATTTGATAGCACAGGGTTTCTGGGTTTGGGGTACAAGCGGCTTTTCTTTTTTTGGGCAGTCTAGTAGCTACTCGTACATTTGGGACCAGGGCTCTCTAACTCCCGATACGGCCCTAGAAGCCCCAGGCTCAAACCCGCCATAAACCGAACCCCTCAACACACGAGCTACCAGAGACGCCTGATATATTTAGAGTTCTAGGTAAACAGTGCATAATTGGTATCAAGAGCCTGTACAGTTTCTGGGCTAGGTTTGAGACTTTAGATCTGGAGTTATTATCTGTCCCTCGATATCAAAATCTCGCCTTTACTAATCCTTAAGCCCTAAGCCGTACACCCGTAAATTCCCGAAACCCTAAACCCTCAAAGGTGCAGACGAGACGGCGGCTTCAGATGAGAGAGAGGGAGAACCAGATGCCGAATCCCGATGAAGAGGATGATGCAGATGACGAAGCGGTGAAGAAGAAGCCTGCATGCAAGGGCACGGTGAAGAGGCCTGCAGCCGCAGGCAAGCGAGGTTGGCCGAAGGGCAAGGCGAAATCCAAGGCGGCCAAGGTTCCGCCTCAGGAGGAGGAGCCGTCTGGTGATGGGTCAGACAAGAGCGAGCCGAAGCCGAAAGCCAAAGCGAAAGCTCGGGCTAAGCCGTCTGTGGATGAGCCGGACAAGAGCGAGCGGAAGCCGAAAGCCAAAGCGAAAGCTGGGGCTAAGCCGTCTGTGGATGAGCCAGACAAGAGCGAGCCGAAGCCGAAAGCCAAGGCGAAAGCTCGGGCTAAGCCGTGTGATGATGAGCCGTGCAAGAGCGAGCCCAAGCCGAAAGCTCACGCTAAGCCGTCTGGGGATGAAAAGCCAAGCAAGAAGTGCAAGAGAGCCTCAGAGGAACCCAAGGCTGGGGATCGCAAGCGAAAGTCAGAGGGAGACCTGCCGACTTCCAGAACTTTTGCACGCCGGAACCCGCCACAGGGCGACTCTTTGATCCTGTGGACAGCCATCCGCGATTCCTTCTATGAGGTTGTGCGACCTTATGTAAAAGCTCCGACCAAGTACGAGGAGTTCCAAGTGAAATTATCATCCCAAGCACCCACCTCCCTTNTGATCCTGTGGACAGCCATCCGCGATTCCTTCTATGAGGTTGTGCGACCTTATGTAAAAGCTCCGACCAAGTACGAGGAGTTCCAAGTGAAATTATCATCCCAAGCACCCACCTCCCTTGAAAACCCCAAACCCCATGAGCCTAAGACCCTACATTATTAATTCAAGACCGACAATCCCAAAGCCTCTGAACTCCTAAAGCCCCAAATCTCCAAGGCTCAGGCCCTAAACCTTAAAACCCCCTACCCTGAACACCTAAAGCCCNCCGACAATCCCAAAGCCTCTGAACTCCTAAAGCCCCAAATCTCCAAGGCTCAGGCCCTAAACCTTAAAACCCCCTACCCTGAACACCTAAAGCCCTACAAACCTCGTCCGAAAGCCCGAAACTCCAAAGCCTCTAAACTCCTGAAGCTCCAAATCTCCAAGGCTCAGGCCCTAAACCCTCCAAGGCTCAGGCCCTAAACCCTAAAACCCCCTACCCTGAAAACAAAAGCTCTACGAACCTAGTCCGAGCCCAAAACTCCAAAGCCTCTGAACTNCTCCAAGGCTCAGGCCCTAAACCCTCCAAGGCTCAGGCCCTAAACCCTAAAACCCCCTACCCTGAAAACAAAAGCTCTACGAACCTAGTCCGAGCCCAAAACTCCAAAGCCTCTGAACTCCTAAAGCCCCAAATCTCCAAGGCTCAGGCCCTAACCTTAAAACCCCCCACCCTGAAAATAAAAGCTCTACGAACCTAGTCCGAAAGCCCGCAACTCCAAAGCCTCTAAACTCCCAAACCCACTTATGTTTCGCTTGCAGGATCTTTATTGGAAGCACTGCAAGCCGAAGCTGCTCGAGCTGGAGAACACCGACGACTACTTGAAGGTTGCNAACTCCAAAGCCTCTAAACTCCCAAACCCACTTATGTTTCGCTTGCAGGATCTTTATTGGAAGCACTGCAAGCCGAAGCTGCTCGAGCTGGAGAACACCGACGACTACTTGAAGGTTGCCAAGGAACAGGCTGCCGACTTTTTGAAGAAGCTGGAGTAAAGTTCCCTGTCTAGTTGTAGTTGCATTATCCAGTTGGTGTGAATTACATATTTGGGTATGACACTGTATCCGAGGCTCCATGGTATGATCCGGCGACCAGCTTGACAAGCTTAGTTTCCTGGTCCATAATATATTCGAGGTCGCTCTAAATTTCAGCCATGTCATTTCATCCGAGGCTCCGTGGTATGATCCGACGGCCTGCTTGACGAGCTTAAAGTCCCCTGGTCTCTATAACCCTACTTGCTAATTTCAGCCATGACACTTTATCCGAGGCTCCGTGGTACGATCCGACGGCCAGCTTGATCCACGATCCTGAGTCAATCGACTCGGGCCACGTTTTCTGAACCGTTCCAGTGCTGCTCTCTGGGACCTACTAGGGTCCTTTGACGGGTGTCTGCTTTCCCGGGGCGAGTGTCGGCTTCGCGAACACTAAGCAACTTGTTACATGAGGTAGCACAAGCCCGAGATATGGTTGTTGGGTCGCCTCGCACTGCCCTTTAGAGGAAGCATGAGTGATGATCAGGGATGCAGCTACTCGTGAAAGCCACGAAAAAAACTGTACTCAGTGTACTACTCTGTAGGAGTAGCAAGTGCACAGATGGTTCCTGGCAGCCAAGATTCCCCACGCCGGCAGGTACATTTCTCCAGATGACCTGCTGGGCTTTCCAGCAGTTTGGTCTCGCAGAAGAGAGTCCGCCGCCACGCTTTTCCTGGGTTCGAGCGAGGAAGCTTCTTTGTTTTTGTTCAGGTTCCGGGGTTGGGCTTATGCTTCCGTCTATGGGAAGGCTTGGGTGTGCTCTTAGTTAGCTTGGTTCCTGGTTGTTTCGACCCTGACCTCGATGCCTAGAGTCCTGACATAGAGCCACGAAGAAGGCCGAAACAACAAACCCCAGCAGCTGCAGAAATTGAGAGTTCGGGGTTTAGTGCATACGTAGCTTCCAGCCTAAGGTCATCGTAGAAGTTGCCTGTGTACTACGTAGGATTTAGGTTTTGCTGCTTAGGCTTCTTTTGTAGCCGGTCGGAAGAGCCTGGGGTGTTTTTTTGCCTTGGGCCAGGTTTTGTCTTCTGACTAACAAGGCAAAGCTTATGTTATATTCTAGGGTTCGGGTCTACGTATTCTACAATCATCGAGGGCTAGGGTAGTTGTTGTGGGTGGGTCGAAGTCAATAAGATCCTATCTAGGGCCATGGGTGTAGGTTTTGCTTTACTTCAATTCAATGGTGATTCCGGGAACACAGGCTTTTCGGAGGTTGCTGGTTTCGGTGCTTTGGTTCAAACCGTAGCTTCGGAACCCCGCCCTAAACCCTGAGGTCTTAAACCTTGTTGTGCCACCTCCTCAATACTACTGTAACATCCCAAATCTTGTCTTCGTGAAGTTATGAAGAGGCTTGCCGGACCAATGAATGTCATTTGATTTCCGAACACGGGTTGTGGGGGGCCTGGAAGTTTGGTCATTTCGGAAGCAGAGCCGGGGTGTGATCAGGGGGTGCCCCCCTAAACCCTAAGACCTTAAAGCTTAAGTCAAGGCAAGGGGCTTACGAATATCCAACCCGAGCTTTTAAATAACCACAACCTGAGAAAGCCTCTAAACCCTAAAGCCTAAACTAAGCCTTTCTCCTCCCAAATACCAGAAGGCTTGCAACTAGATGGTCCTGACTCCTGAAAGAGGCTCGTGGCAAAGGCAACCTACAGTATATTTCGTCACAAAGATAGATAAGCCCTTACCCTTCATTCTGTCGGCCCAATCCCTTGAAGCTGCAAGTCGGGCTCTCAAGCTGCCACGCTGGGCCTGTGAGATCCTAGGACAAGGGTTCGGTAACCAGATAACCAGGTTGCCATTCGATTCGGGTTTCGCCACAGGTGGCAGGTAGGGTAATCCAGGATCGCAGTTTAGATGCAATCGTGTGAGATGCCAAATATGTTCCCGACATCCAATGGAAATCCTGCTCGACGGCTCTGCTGCCAAGAAGGCTGTACACGAATGGCTGTGGAACCTCATCTGTTCTGCTGTGCTGGCTGTCGAAAGAGCAAGCGACATAGCAAGAGATGCTCGAGGGTCAATGCTGATATAGTTGCTCGGCTACCTGTGCAGGATTGCATGACCTGTGCTCGCAAGGTTTTTCCTCCACATATCCACTGCTGCTCAGTCTGCAAAGAAATGCCGGGATATCACAAATCCAGCTGTTTGTCGAGGGCAGAGGCTGCTGGTCGCAAGTTTCTGGATGAGCTGGATTGATTGGTGCTAAAGGAAAAAACTGCATTGCTACTGCACAAGTCCATCTGTAAAGGAGGGCGAGAGGGAGGGAATAAGAAGAGGGAAGGGGAGGGTATAGAGGGAGAGAGAGAGAGAGAGGGAGAGGGGGGGAAGAGAGGGAAGAGAGGGTGCTTTTCAAGTGTTTTGAGGGTTTTGGTGGGGCTGCTGCTGGTTTGGGGGGAATTTAGAGCTCCGGGAGGCATTTTGGGCTCACCGATTGCCAGCGGGAATAGCCGGGATTCACGCGGGAACAGCCGGGATTCCGGCGGGAATAGCCGGGAGGTCCCTCCACACATCATAGAGCGCCAGCTGTGACTCATCCTTCCGACAGATTTGGCCCGACAAAGGGACAAAGGCCAGGGTTTTGCTGAGCCATGGAGAGCGATGAACAAATGAGAGACCTCCTGGCCCGAAGGGAAGCCGTCTTGGTCCCTGGTTTGATTGAGTCGACAACCAACACTAGTTGCAACCCGCCCTTTGCATCCCGTGGCATCCGAGGCTCGCATGAAGGCCGAGGGTGTGGATCCAGCAGCCGTGCAGGAGCAGCAGTAGTGTGTCCTGCTTGCTGAAGTTTTGTAAANAGTTGCAACCCGCCCTTTGCATCCCGTGGCATCCGAGGCTCGCATGAAGGCCGAGGGTGTGGATCCAGCAGCCGTGCAGGAGCAGCAGTAGTGTGTCCTGCTTGCTGAAGTTTTGTAAACCCTAACCCCTAAACCCTTTAGCTGAACAAGCAAGTTTTGTTCTAACCCTAAACTTTAGCCCTGAACCCTAAACCCTAACCCCTAAACCCTTTAGCCCTGAACCCTAAACCCTAACCCCTGAACCCTAAGCTACTGAACCCGCAGGCTCTGTCTCGTGGTTCCTCGTGGCACTCGTCACAAACGGGCTCGCAGGTATCGAGCCCCCCGCCAGTGGCTTCCCCGAAAGTCAGCACCCAACAGATCCCGGAGACCCTGCTAGCTGAGACTCCCTGTGCTTCGGAGATGGAGCAAGCATCCCCAACCGATCCCCAGAACCACCCCGAAGCGAGTGTGAAGCCGAGCCCAACGACCCCAAACCCGAGCAAACAGCCCCAGCCGACCTGAAGGCTAAAGCAGCCCCAGCCGACCCGAGGGGAGCCGAGATCCCGGTTAAAGCAGGCCCAGCCGACAGTGACCTGAAGGGAGCCCAGATCCCGGTTAAAGCAGCCCCAGCCGACCTGAAGATCCCGGTTAAAGCAGCCTCAGCCGACCTGAAGATCCCGGTTAAAGCAGCCTCAGCCGACCTGAAGATGCCGGTTAAAGCAGCCTCAGCCGACCTGAAGATCCCGGTTAAAGCAGCCCCAGCCAACCTGAAGGGACCCGAGAACCCCGCTGAAGCAGCCCCAGCCGACCTGAAGGGACCCAAGATCCCCGCTGAAGCAGCCCCAGCCAAGCTCAAGGAACCTCCGATCCCCAAGCAAGCCCCGAATCCGAGGCCCAAACAGCTCCCTCTCTCCAGCAAGGCGGCCCCTTCTCAGCCCAAGGAACAGGAAGATGAGTATGATCCCGGAGAGGACACCGTTCTTCCGCCCACACAGGTGAGCAAAGCGACCCTCATGAAAAGGCTTGCACGCCTGTGTGCACCGAGGGAGGATGGGACATACAAAATCCCTATGGATGTCATCGAGACCTACAAGAACCTAGGCTCTCGTGACGAAGTGTACCGCAGCTTCGAGAAGTGTGGATGCGACCCGGTTCCACTGTCTCGATTAAACTGTATGTCGCACTTCTGTTTCCTCCAAATTTACATCTAGCCAGGTGCTATTCTCGAAGCGAATCAACCGCAAGTATGAGGAGATCAACGAAAAGACAGTGGAAACGGAGTATGAGTTCCTAACCGAGCAGGAGATGGAAGATAAGGGATGGAGCGAGTGACTGCGATTAATTTAGGTAGAGACCTGTGTCTTCATGCATGCTCATGTGGCACACTGCTCCAGCTATTCTCCAATGTCCTTAGCCGAGGAAAAAGATCAAAGGTGCCAAGAAGAGCTGTGAGAAACGCCCCGGCTGGAAGAGGCGATTTTGTACTTATTCCGAATGGCATACTACACATAATATCATTAGTTTTAGTTTCTGTGATCCTGGCCATTTCGCACAGGAAGTCGGAGTACTGCGATGAATGGATGTACTGGGTGGCTGTGAAGGTGAAAGGAACGAACAAGTGCCCTGGCTCTAGATTATGTGTCGAATGTCACGGATAGCAACGGCCCCTAACCCCACTCGGCAACCCTTTGATCCCCAGGAAGACGAAGCGGCACACGGTCGCTGAGATCCTCGAGGGCGACGACGGCGAGCCGCCGATGGATGATCCTGAGCTTGCCATGGACGACTACCCTTTCAATCTGGAGGGCGACGGTTCCAAGGGGAAGCCAGAAGGCTCCCGATCTTTTAGTTTCTTAGTTTACTTTAGGGTTTAGGGTTTAGGGTATAAGACGCCTCTGCTGTTAGTCAGCACCCTAAACCCACCCTAAACGTTTAGTAGGTACTTAGTATGGATTGGAGGCACCACTGTGAAGCCCCAGTGATTTGTTTATAATTTAGAATAAGGAAATAGTTTGGCAAGGCCTAGTGTAATTATCCTAGTTTCGAAAGGCTAGTTTCACGCAGGCTTTGTTGTTGTACAAAGACCGTACTGCCACGACCTCCCCGAAAGAATAGTTTCACGCAGCCTTCGTTGTTGTACAAAGACCGTTAGTACTGCTACGACCCCCCCGAAAGAATAGTTTCACGCAGGCTTTGTTGTTGTACAAAGACCGTTAGTACTGCTAGGACCCCCACCACTAATATAATTAAGATACCACTGCCCACTAGCACCACCATGACCACCGTCACTGCTTTTGCTGCTCCTACATAGTACTGCTATTACCACCACCACTACCACCATCGTGACCACGACCGCTGCTCCTGGTGCTGCTACTACTACTAATAATAATAATACTAATGCTAACTAATACTAATACTGACGCTAGTACTACGAGAGTTGAAGCACTCGTGTTGCTTTTCGAGCTCACCGGTCGAGCTATGGATATTAGGGTCTAGGATGGTTTAGGTTTAGGGTTCAGGATTGAAGCTTCGGGGTTTAGGCTTTGGGGTTTAGGGCTGTCCAGCTGTAACTTTTGCTCGTATTTTGGCGGATTCCGGATTGGTTTACGATTTCGGCGGATTCCGGGANTAGGGTTCAGGATTGAAGCTTCGGGGTTTAGGCTTTGGGGTTTAGGGCTGTCCAGCTGTAACTTTTGCTCGTATTTTGGCGGATTCCGGATTGGTTTACGATTTCGGCGGATTCCGGGAGTGGTTTATGTTTCAGTCGTCACAAAGCTCCAAAGCTAAGGAGGACGCCCAAACTTTGCCCAAACCCTGAACTCTAAGCCCTAAGCCCCTAAACCCCAAACCCTTAAACCCCTAATCGAAGACCCTTCCCACAAAACCCCAATCGTACGTTTCGATCTAGACCAGGCACCGAGCCAAACTCTAAACCCGCATTTCTCTTGCCACTNCCCTAAACCCCAAACCCTTAAACCCCTAATCGAAGACCCTTCCCACAAAACCCCAATCGTACGTTTCGATCTAGACCAGGCACCGAGCCAAACTCTAAACCCGCATTTCTCTTGCCACTACGGCAAAAAGGACTGGGTTGGAAGATTAAGTCAGGGGTTTGGGGATGAATGTTGCGGTTGCCACACAGGACTATGTTTCTAGACCCGAGATTCCAAGCCCCAAACAGGCTCAGTAAGACCCAAGCATACAAACCTTAAGCCCGAAACCCCTAAACCCTAAACCCGGATTTAAACCCAGACACTACAAGCNCTCAGTAAGACCCAAGCATACAAACCTTAAGCCCGAAACCCCTAAACCCTAAACCCGGATTTAAACCCAGACACTACAAGCCAAGCTTGAACTACAAACCCACTAGCAGTCCTGGTCCCAAAAATCCCGAAGCCATCCCCAACAATTGCAGCCACGAGGTGAGGAATCCGACGATGGCGAGAGCAGCGATGACGGCGAGGAAGCAGGTCGCATCTTGAAGAAGGTCAACTTTCCCGATGTGGGAAAAAAGNGATGGCGAGAGCAGCGATGACGGCGAGGAAGCAGGTCGCATCTTGAAGAAGGTCAACTTTCCCGATGTGGGAAAAAAGCCTCAGGATTCGTGCATGGCCGTTTCGAGCTGCTTGCAAAAGCGACTTCAGAAGCTGCAGCCCTTGGTGGACAAGCTTGACAGCATGCAGGACCTGACGGCTTCGCAAGAAAAGAACCTCGCCCAACTAGTTTATCCTATGCGACTGAATCAGCCCGCCCTGGTTTTGCCAACAAACCTAAGGTACAAAGACTCCGTCAAGACCGTGATAAGCAAGCTGACCGAGCTGGATGATGCTTNCGCCCAACTAGTTTATCCTATGCGACTGAATCAGCCCGCCCTGGTTTTGCCAACAAACCTAAGGTACAAAGACTCCGTCAAGACCGTGATAAGCAAGCTGACCGAGCTGGATGATGCTTTGACTACCATCTACAGCAATGGGATTGCTGTTGGGTTCTCGAAAGAGAGCCTCGTCTCATATCATTTACGTGCTACTCATGAAATGGTAGCTTCCGGGTAGGTTGTTTGGATGCAGTCTCACCAGTTTATCCTGCCAAGGGACCAGAAGAAGCTCCGGGTGCATTTCCAGTGTGCCAAGACCAGGCAACTCGGTGTGTAGTCAGAGAGACACGTCGTTCTAGTCTAATGGTTTCTATGCATGGGTAATCCTGCTAAGGTCTGTGGAGGCCGAGCTGGTCTTTGAACGATCGAGGAACTTGAAGCCGCCTGTCCTACATCCATAACCACTAAACCCCTAAACCCTCACGCCCTAATCTACTAAGTTCTAAACCCATGAACCCCTAAGCCCTAAGCCCCAAAACCCTAAACCCCAAAACCCCTAAACCCCGAAGCCCNATCCATAACCACTAAACCCCTAAACCCTCACGCCCTAATCTACTAAGTTCTAAACCCATGAACCCCTAAGCCCTAAGCCCCAAAACCCTAAACCCCAAAACCCCTAAACCCCGAAGCCCTAAACCCCTGAACCCCTAAGCCCTAAACCCCTGGACCCCTAAGCCCTAAACCCCTGAACACTGACACCAAACCTTGCTTAATCCTGAAACCACAAAGCCACCTGTTGTGCCGCAAATGTTCGGGTCCAGCTATCCTTGTTCCAAGCTAAGGTTTCCGGTGCAGAGCGAAGCCAGGCACAAGGTCGAGCCAAAGGTGAAAGCAAAGCCCAAGGGTACTCCGAAGGCCAAAACGGCTCCCAAGAGAGGCTGCCACGAAGATGATGCTGAGGGCGAGAAGCCGGCTAAAAAACACANGCACAAGGTCGAGCCAAAGGTGAAAGCAAAGCCCAAGGGTACTCCGAAGGCCAAAACGGCTCCCAAGAGAGGCTGCCACGAAGATGATGCTGAGGGCGAGAAGCCGGCTAAAAAACACAAGAAGTAGATGCCACCAGCTCGGCACGCAGTTCGATGTGATGATGTTAGGTTTCAGTGCTTAAAGGCCGAAGCTAGCGAAGAGTAGCTGGACAGAATGGACAGAACTGCTGAGCTCTTTTGATTGCTGAAAGCAGTGGCTTGGAATAGCTGCTGCACCGGCCGACAGCTTCCGGAGTGGGGCCCAAAAGATTGCACCCTGCTTGAACCTTAAGAGCTCATAACCCTAAACCCAAACCCCCAGCCGAGCCTGAAAACCACGCCGAAAAATCCAAGCCCAAACCTCGAATATTTATTGTACGGGTCCCCCAAAAGTCAAAGCTCACAACCCTAAACCCTAAACCCCACCCGACCCTGAAAACCACGCCGAANCCCAAAAGTCAAAGCTCACAACCCTAAACCCTAAACCCCACCCGACCCTGAAAACCACGCCGAAAAATCCAAGCCCAAACCTCGAATATGTATTGTACGGGTCCCCCAAAAGTCAAAGCTCACAACCCTAAACCCTAAACCCCACCCGACCCTGAAAACCACGCCGAAGAACCCAAACCCAAACCTCGAATATGTATTGTACAGGTCCCCCAAAAGTCAAAGCTCACAACCCTAAACCCTAAACCCCACCCGACCCTGAAAACCACGCCGAAGAACCCAAACCCAAACCTCGAAAAAAAAAATTATTGTACGGGCCCCCCAAAAGTCAAAGCTCACAACCCTAAACCCTAAACCCCACCCGACCCTGAAAACTACGCCGAAGAACCCNCCCAAAAGTCAAAGCTCACAACCCTAAACCCTAAACCCCACCCGACCCTGAAAACCACGCCGAAAAATCCAAGCCCAAACCTCGAATATGTATTGTACGGGTCCCCCAAAAGTCAAAGCCCTAAACCCTAAACCCCACCCGACCCTGAAAACCACGCCGAAGAACCCAAACCCAAACCGAGAAAAAAAAAATTATTGTACGGGCCCCCCAAAAGTCAAAGCTCACAACCCTAAACCCTAAACCCCACCCGACCCTGAAAACTACGCCGAAGAACCCAAACCCAAACCTCGAATATCTAGTGCACGGGCCCCCCAAAAGTCAAAGCTCACAACCCTCAATCCTAAACCCCACCCGACCCTGAAAACTAGGCCGAAGAACCCAAACCCAAACCTCGAATATCTAGTGTAGGAGCCACCCAAACTTCAGAGCTCACAACCCTAAACCCGAAACCCCCACCCGACCCTGAAGTCCTTGGAGACTACGCCGAAGAATCCAAATTCAAAGCTACATAATATTCTAGTGTACGACCCACCCAAAAGTCTGAGAGCTAGAAGCCCTTGGCAGTGTGTAATATCCAATACCTAGTATGCATGTAAGAACAGTATCGATACTGATCCCCTCCGTTCAAGCCAAGCCAGGAACCTTTATTCCCGAACCGAAACCCTGACCCTTCTCACGCCAGGTTCCTCGGAGGAAGATACGTTCGGGCGAGTTGCCCAGTATGCTGAAATGCTCGGAGAGGGAGTCGGGATCCTCGGAAGAGGTGGTTTGGGGGTACAGGCTTCCTAGTAAAGGTTATTTGACCGAAGTCTTACACCCAGAGGCTTGAAGCCTGAAATCCTTAAGATGATAATTTAGGTTTTGGTTGTTTTACGAAGNAGAGGTGGTTTGGGGGTACAGGCTTCCTAGTAAAGGTTATTTGACCGAAGTCTTACACCCAGAGGCTTGAAGCCTGAAATCCTTAAGATGATAATTTAGGTTTTGGTTGTTTTACGAAGACGAAAGGCCTGCAAGTCCAAAACCCCAAGTCGTAAACCCTAGGGGAATGAAGCCCGTGCCCAAAGCCTAAATCCCAAAAAGCCCCGAGGCCTGAAGAGAATGATTTCTCCAATGCTGTTTCTACACCTTATTCTCCATTTAGTATNAAGTCGTAAACCCTAGGGGAATGAAGCCCGTGCCCAAAGCCTAAATCCCAAAAAGCCCCGAGGCCTGAAGAGAATGATTTCTCCAATGCTGTTTCTACACCTTATTCTCCATTTAGTATTCTCCAATGCTGTTTCTACACCTTATTCTCCATTTAGTATTCGCTAAAAGATAACAGGCCCGAACTTTGAGAAGCAAGCACCATCAGATTCCTTTTTTTACAGCCTGGATGAAAGACCTCCAGGTCCAAAACTGTAGGGGAATGAAACCCGTGCCCCAATGATGTTTCTACACCTTATTCTCCGTTCAGTGTTCTGTGAAAGACAACAAGCCCGAACTTTGATAAGCAAGCACCATTACCTCCCCAAACCCACACCTCAGCCCAACACTTATCCCCGCAAATCATGACACCTAAGTCCTGAGCCTTCGGGTCCTGGCTTTCCAAAGAGCTTGTGTGGGTGTGTAGGGTGTAGATTGGGTACTGCCTCCATTAAGTAACAGCTAATTATATATAATACATAATTAGCATCTTGATATAGCCCTACTATGGACTGTTACTGTATGGGGGCAGTACCCAATCTACAAAGTTCGGGGCCTAAGCTGCTACGAAGCCTTTTGAGGTCTGAGGATCCCGGGCCCAAAGCAAGCCGCACAAAACAGCAACCGAGCATCCTTCGAGTCTTCAAGCCAGCCCAAATGCTTTTGAAAGCCCGAACTGCAGTTTCAACCCCTGGCCTGTGTCCGATTCGACAAGCAAATCTCCAAATCTAAACCTCCAGACCCAAATCGTTAAGAATGTAGGGCTTCGGGCCAGAGCCAAGTCGTTAAGACTGTAGGGTTTAGGGTGGGGCTCAAGGTTTTGGGAAACCCGGTATGATGATAACCCTAAGCCCGCACGAGCAGAGCCACGAATCCTACTTGTAAATCGTCTCGTCACCGAAAACTAGTTCGCCGAGGCCACTGCCAAGGACACCAAGCGGATGGTGGAACAGGTGCAGCATCCGGGCGAGTCGGAGGAAAAAAGGAGAAAGGCACCGAACGAGGAGAGAGATTGCCACAGGTATTTTAAACACTGGGGTTTATCTTTGCCTGTGCCTGTATCCGAAAAGACCTTCGTATTGGACGACAGAGAGACAGCTGATACTGCATATATACGAGTGCAAGACTGGTTGCAGTATCTCTTGAAGCGGAATCGTTCATTGCTCGCTGGGGGCAACGAGTCTTTGGAGTTCCAGCTGGAGGCCTACTGGATGGCTTACAGACAGACTCACAGCACCCATCCGGTGTTCGAGCGAGGGCTGGACCTCGGGACCACGATTCCGTTGGCTTTTTACTCAGATGAAGGCAAGGGCCCGANGGAGGCCTACTGGATGGCTTACAGACAGACTCACAGCACCCATCCGGTGTTCGAGCGAGGGCTGGACCTCGGGACCACGATTCCGTTGGCTTTTTACTCAGATGAAGGCAAGGGCCCGAAACGAGGCAACTTCGTGGTGGCCTCCATCGAGTCGCCGATAGGTTTATGGGATGTGGCCGATGACTTTGCCTGCACTTGCAACGAGGATGTGAGGAAGGCTCCGCAGGAGTTTGTTCCGGGGCAGCAANACTTCGTGGTGGCCTCCATCGAGTCGCCGATAGGTTTATGGGATGTGGCCGATGACTTTGCCTGCACTTGCAACGAGGATGTGAGGAAGGCTCCGCAGGAGTTTGTTCCGGGGCAGCAAACAGACGGCCCGTACACGCCGATGGAGGAGGCCGCCCTGAAGCAAAGCCATACAAATAAAGGCCACTCCTACCTCACCAGACATGTGCTCTTTGGCCTCCCTGACTGGGTCTACAAACACCATCCAGAGGTTTTGGAACAGTTGACCCAGCAGGTTGCTGACGAGCTCACGAAGCTTTTTTCTTCAGGCCTGGAGGTTGGTGGCAGGGTTTACACGGCCTGCCTTGTTGGGATCAAAGGCGATATGAAACAAATCGCTGAAAAAATTGCCTATCTCAACAGATACTATGCCCGCTTGGGCCCTGTGAACTACAACGGTGTCTGTGCACATTGCATGGCGGGCACGAGTGCAGCTATTCCTTTTGATGAGCTGGCTCACGAGCCATCCTGGGCTTCGACACTTTTCCAGCAGCGACCTTGGGACTCGACACCTGGTATGTGCAGTGTCCCTCACGACAGCGATGCACCGGAAAGGGTTCTGAAATATGACATGTTTCATCTTTTCAAAGTTGGGCTTGGACGAGATATTTGTGGGTCTCTGGTTTTATTGGCTCGCCTTGGATATTATGATGATCCGAATGGCAGCGACGATACAAATATCGTCTCGAGGCTCAACCGGTGCTTCCATCATTTCAAACTGTGGCGAATTACAAGTGGGAAGACAGCCGCATTGAGATACTTTTCGAAGTCGCTGTTC
The DNA here is from genome assembly GCA_003297005.1 of Symbiodinium sp. clade A Y106. NCBI lineage: Eukaryota > Dinophyceae > Suessiales > Symbiodiniaceae > Symbiodinium > Symbiodinium sp. clade A. The sequence continues at coordinate 47,803 of BGNK01000926.1, forward strand.
AATCTGAAACGGTTGAGCGACTTCGCTTGGGCGAACTGCAAAGGTTCGGACACCATGCTTTTGTTGGAATATCTCAGCTTCTATGTGACGATCCTGCTGAGACGACCCAATTTGCCGGCCACGCATGCTGTTTTGTTTCGTGTGCTGAAGAAGACGATCCTGGAGTCGAAGAAGGCCTTCCTTTTGATGTACAAACATGGGTTGTGGCGCCGGAGGGCATGCGCCCAGAATCTTTATTTGAGGTTGATATCCGTACTGTCGGGCTACCAGCATCTGGCTGCACATGCCGTGACGATGCAGATGTCGTTCTATGCCTTGAAACCCAAGTTCCACGGCATCCACCATGTGGCATATGAGATCCGAGCAGCTTTGCTGTCCGATGCAAAGCTCGTACCGAACCCCATCTGCTGGGGGTGTGAGCAAGGGGAGGACCTCATCGGTCGAGTCTGTTCTCTATCGACCAAAGTTGCCATCAAGACAATCAGCAAGCGGGTGTTGCAGAGACACTTCCTCAAGAAAGCGGCTCTCATCAGGAGGCACCGACAAAGCCGGTCCAAGCAGAATCTGCGGCTCTGACGTGTTCCACGGGCTCTGACTCTAATTATACCATCCCCTATAAGTATAACCAAATCAGGTTTAGGGTGTAAGTACAGGAAGCCCAAGGAGCACCAGGGCTGCAGAGCAGACTCCAGCAGCTCGGCGACGATGGCCGGCGAAAGATGAGGGTTGGAGTGCCGGGGTCTGGGGGTTTGGAGGTGCTTGAGGTTCAGAGCTACAAGGTTCCTTCAAGGAAACCCATCTCTGTAAAGATGGGTGGAGTGGTTGTGGGGGCTTAAGGGTGCTTAGGGTTCAGGGCTTCAGGGTTCTTCCAAGGTTCTCCCATCTAATCTCCAAAGATATCGTATGCCAAACCTCTGAGCCACTATGCCGCAGTCCAAGGCTTCACAGACCCTGGCCTCGGGTTTACCTTAATGTTCCAGAGTCTCAACAACAAAATCTTGCCTTAACCTCGAGTTCCCAAATCCTCGTCAACAAAAGCTTGCCTTAACTTCGAGCTTGTTTCAACGAACCCAACCACGAACATCGCCAAGCCTCAACCCCCGAATCTGTTCAGGGCTTCAGGGCTTCAGGGTTTCAGGGTTTCCGTGCTGCTGTTGTCTCGAGTGTAAGTTTTTCTTGTCATGGCATCATGAGTGTACTGTCCTTGGCGGCGTTTTTGTTTTTTTGTCGNGGTTTCCGTGCTGCTGTTGTCTCGAGTGTAAGTTTTTCTTGTCATGGCATCATGAGTGTACTGTCCTTGGCGGCGTTTTTGTTTTTTTGTCGGCGTTTTTGTTTAGTGTCGTCGTTTCTTGGAATTGGCGGTCAGAATAATTGCTGGTATCGTTGGCGGCGAAAATAAACGCCGAAGGATTGTATAGGTATATATACACACATACATCTCTCTCTCTGACGTCTTGAGGACCCATGGCTCAGGCTTCTGAGGAGGAGCCTTCTTCACGGTCTCGTCAACGGTGACCCAACCGACACCGGCTTCCGTCAAGACCTCGCAGCGTGAAGACGTTGGGGCCTCATTACTTCGATCCGGTGTGTGGGACATATTGAAGTAATGACATAACAAGGGACCATTCAGGCCTCGTTGTCTTATGGTTTTCACGTAAAGACATGGCATAAACTAAATGGGAAGAGGCTTGACATAGTAGCTTAGTAGCTTCGGGAGTGAAGCTTTGCTCTTGTTCATAGACTCCCCATCGTAAAACCCAAAATGTACCCTCACCACTACCTCCTGAAATCACAAAAACCGTGACATAAATCTACTTCATGTAGACCTCAACTTGTCAAGCGCTTCCAAACTCCCTGCAAAAGGTCTAGGGGCACCCTGGACCCTGCGGCAATACACGGGCCTCCATAAACAAAAAATCACGACTCACGACGACAGTAAATTTTCAGACCCACAGGAGGCCTTGATGTGCGTAGGGGGGAGGGAGGCTGAGGAAAAGGATGATAATGGTGCTGGTGATGGCACCGAATGCCCTGAAGATGAGGAGGAGAAGCAGGAGAAGGAGGAACATGGCCATAGTGCGTGCGGTGCACGGCCGATGATCGTGACGAAGGTGTTCATGGTGAGGGATATGCAGCGTGATTGCGAGTCCTGCTTCCCGAAGCTCCATTCCTAAACCCAAAAGTCTGCACCGGTCTGCCCCAAATCCTACTATAGGGGCCTACATAATTACCAATATTATTCCTGGGGTTCCTTATATAAATATATAGTATGACCCAAAACCCTTTTCTAACTTTTAAGGCCCCTATATTAGACACATTTAGACACAAATTCCCAGACCAGTGCAGCCTTCTTGGTCGGCTCGATGTTGTCATTGCTGAGCGGCCGGCTGGCATCGTGAATGACATATGCCTCGGCGACTAGCCCTAAACCCTAAACCCTAAACCGTCTTTAAAGTCCTCCCAGCTATCGAAAAAAAACCCTTAACCCAGAACCCTAAACCCTGAACGCCAAACCTTGAACCCCTAGACCCCGAAACCGTGAACCCCAAACCCCTACAGTACTAATTTCGTGGAAGGCGAAGGTCTGGTGGGGAGAAGCTGCATGTCGGAGCTCTTGTGGCAGGAAGTTCGGCGTTTTGGGATTCCATACAGGGTGCTCCGTGAAGGTTTCCGGGAAGGTTTACTACAAGCTATGAAGCCTGCGATAAGCGTCCATATTGGGTTCGGGGTTTACAAGGCTTAGGGCTCTTTTTGGGATCGCGGTTTAAGGTTTTGGATTGTTTTTGTTCAGGATTGCGAGTTGTTGATGGTTGTTTGGCAGAGCTTCTAGGAACACAGGCAGGGCAAAGCATAATTGTTCTGTAATGTTAGGGTTTAGGGTTTAGGGTCAGGTCTAGACTCTTGAAGCAATCGAGCGAGCAACTGGAACCCCTCCGGGGTGCATCTGCTTTGGGGCCATATTTCGGGCTGGAGTGGGCAATATGGCAGACCAGTGATGCGCCAAGCCCTCGATAGGTTTTTGTGAATGCAGTTTTGCACAGTCTCCGCACTGTGACACACTGCTCGAACTAGGTCAAACTATTCAGAGGCGGATGTGAATGGACCTGTTTCCTAGGTTTGACAAGGTTTCGGAGTTCCAGAACAGCCCCTGCCCAGTGGCAGCAGCATATGGTGCGAACATTACCGGTAGCCATGCGCAACAACAACAGATCTGCAACTGACATGGGTGATATCAGCCAGTATAAATCTGTTCGACTATGCGACAAACAAGCAAGACCTTTATGGAACCCTTCATGGCCTTAGAGGAAAGCCTTACCTTGTAGGGTTATTGGGCTTAGTGCCCTTGTTATGTCTATGTAGTTTCTCCAGCCACACGGTATACGTTTTTGCAACGGCAGGTCTGAGGAAGAATGCAACCCTACTTGGAGGGGCTTTAGGGGACTTAGTAAGGGTTCTTAAAGGGCTCCTTAAAGGGATCTATAGGGTTTAGGGTTTAGGGTCTACTTGGAGGGGCAGGGGACTTAGTAAGTAGGTTATAANCTTTAGGGGACTTAGTAAGGGTTCTTAAAGGGCTCCTTAAAGGGATCTATAGGGTTTAGGGTTTAGGGTCTACTTGGAGGGGCAGGGGACTTAGTAAGTAGGTTATAAGTAGAGTTATAAGTACCCTAAATCGAGTTACCCCAATTATAACCCTACTTATAACCTTACTTGCTAAGTCCCCTGCCCCTCCATGTAAACGCCCAAACGACTGAACCCTTGAAGCCCTCGAGACTATTGAAATCATCATCAGTATGCTCAGCTCCCATGTGAGAACTCTGAAAATACAAAAAAACACCGCGTTTGCAGGCTATGTGTAGAGATGTATGGAGTGATTGTACCTTACCCTAGCTAGGGTTAACCCACCAACACCCAAATCCAAAGTAGGGTTCGGGTAGGTTAAAGTATGGTGTACAAGCGCCATTGGGATGCGGTCAGCGTTTCTGCAGCGGAGAGCTCTATTTAAATCGATGGTGCTGACTCCGACTCTTGAAACCCGTGTCAAGAAGGGTGTAGGTTTCAAGGTAAAAGGTCTAGGCTTCAGGGTTTAAGGTTTAAGGTTTAGGGGTTTAGGATGGTTTAGGGTTTAGGGGATAGGGTTTAGGGGTTTAGGGGGTTAGGGGTTTAGGGTTTAGGGTTTAGGGTTTAGGGGGTTAGGTTTAGGGGGCTTCAGGGTTTAAGGTTTAAGGTTTAGGGGTTTAGGGTTTAGGGGTTTAGGGGTTTAGGGGGCTTCAGGGTTTAAGGCTTTTAGGGCTCAGGGCTTTTGAAGCCTGCAAAACCACTCTGTGACACCTCTCAGGGAAAGCCCAGATGCATTGAATCCAACCTCGGCACCATGAAGTGCGGTGGACTTTACACCTTCGGAAGGGAAGACGGCGGAGACTTCGGGTTTAGGGCGTGGGGTTTAGGAGTGCAACCATACCAAGCAGGTATTGGCCCGTCTATGCGAAGCAGCTCTGCGAAAAGAGCCTTCCTCCAAACCCTAAGCCCAAGCCGTAGACCCCTGAAGCCTCAACCCTAAGCCTTACCTGGACCCTAAGGAACCTACCTTTTAGGGTTCCTTATTATGATTTCCTTATATGGGTCCTTAAAAAGGTAGGTTATTTGGGGTTAAGGTAACTCCTAAACCCTCAACCCTAAAATCTTACCCTGGAGCCCTAGACCCTTGAGGCGGCGCTGATTCTGCGGGCGCGACATGATGGCTCCAACGGGTCAGATCTGGGGATCCCAGAGACTCCAATATCCCTTAATTAAGGAATAGCAAGGGTTACGGCTCTTGTAGGGGATCTATAGGGTTCCTTTAAGGGATCTGTGGGGTTTAGGGTTAAGAGTTCCCAGAGACTCCAAGATCCCTTAATTAAGGAATATACCCTATATAAATCATGAAGTAAGGGATATTGGAGTCTCTGGGTTATCGGGGCTTCGCGGCCGACTTAGGATGTATAGGTTTATTAAGGGGCCTGAAGCCCTACGAACCTTATGGCTTAGTTTAGGGTCTAGGGGCCTTAAGCCCTACAAACCTTAGCGGTTTAGGGTTTAGGGTTTGCTAAACCCCGAATCTCATGGGTTTGGTTAAGGGTTTAGGGCCGAGGCCCTTAACCAAACAGACAAATCCTGGACTCGGTCGTGGACCCAATTCCCAAGACTGTGAACGCGCGAGCGCGAACCCCAGAACACTTGGAACATCCTGTAAACACATTGGTAAACCTGCATAAAACCTTGTAAAAGAGCCGGATAAAACCGCAAGCCCACGAACACTTCTGAAACCTAAAACCTTAACTTAAACCAGCCGAACCCTTTCAAGCCCCAAAACCCACTACATACAACAAACTCAAAGGTTAATCAAGGCGCAGATGTCCGTGACCAAACCGCAGCAGTAAACATCGGTGACATTCTCTTTTTCCTGGGGTCCAGGTGGGGCTCTTAGGGCTTCACCGTCCTTTTAAACTCGTGTTTAGTTCCCCTTGATCTTGCGTTATGAGACCCTAAACCCTAAACCCCCTGAACCCTAATCTCCTTCTGAATTCAGGCGCCCTGAGATTGGTTCTTCAAACCGGCCTTTCAGGAGTTTACAGTGCAGGGAGTAGACCGTAGAGTTGACGCACGGAGATGCTAAACCCTGAACCCTAAACCATACCTAAACCCTAAACCCTAAACCCTAAAACATACGTATGTAAACCCTAAACCCTAAATCCTGAACCCTTGTCAACCCTAAACCCCTAAACCCTAAACCCTACGATCCGCGTGGGGTTCCTTCTGTGGGCATTCTGTCCTGCATAGTTTATACTTATAATAGGGTTCAGGCTTCTATAATATAAACATAAATGACCCTACTTGTCCAGTATCCCGGCGAGCTAAAGGTTAACGTTTTGGATTATATGTCGTTGTTATATGGGGGTTATAGTGCCCCAAAGAGGCTAAAGAAGTTAAAGGTCGCCTACCCTACTACTAGGCCATGCCTAAACACCCTAAACTCTCAGCTCTAACCCGGCGGGCTCAGGGGGTTTAGGGTTTGTCTTTGGCTGGCTGTTTCAGTAGGGATGCCAAACTCCGAAGCCCTAAAGCCCCAAACCTCGTTCAGGCTGCAGAAATGCCCTAAGCTAGGGCTCCTTCTTGGCTCCCGAAAAGATGAGCCTGAATCTAGAGACCTCAGCTTCCCCTATGCTTCATCTTTCTCCGAGCGACGAGCATTGCAGTGAGTCCCGTGTCATTGGCCTTCATGTTGTCGAAGAAGGCCTGGAGACATCGCGCTGGTTCATGTACTTGGGGGATGGGGTTTAGGGCCTCTTGTCAGGGGTCGGTTCTACAACAGTTCAGGGTTCAGGTTTTACTTGGAGGAACCGGGGGACTTAGTAGGTAGGGCGATGAGTATCTTCATTGGGGCTAGACACAACTATAAGTAAAATTACCTTGTTAATAGCCCTGACCCTGGCTAAAAAGCCCTTAGATCGTTCTAAGTACTGTCCATGCGAGAAACCTAATATAGGGGCCTTGCTGATCAGATTAGGGTTTTGGGACCTATTATACTGACAGTATAGGAAGGAACCCCCAAAACAATCTTCGCAATTATTTAGGCCCCTAGATTACTTCAATGAGTCCTCGGCGATTCTAACAACGCTCTAAACCCCAAACCCCCAGCCCCCCAAACTTAAACCCGAAATGAGGTTGGACTTCCTTGTTCACTAGCAGCCTCTTGAAGCAGGAGTCCTCGTGTCCTGGGTTGCTGTCTTGAGTGGTCCCCACGCAAAACGCTAAAGGCAAGACATCGCACTAAAATGCGCATTGAGAAACCCTTGCTGTTCGCAGGGTTCGTATCATGGATCAGGGTTCAAGGGGTGCTCGGATAAAAGGAAACCCCAGAACACAAGGTGTTAAGGGTTTAGGGTTTGGGACCGAAAGTTTGCCTCCCTAAAACCCCAAAACCCTAAACCCCAACACCTAAACCCTAAACCCCTAAACCCTAAACCCCTAAATCCCTAACTCCTAAACCCCGAAACCCTTAAACCCCTAAGACCTTAAACCCCTAAACCCTAAACTCCTAACCCCTAAACCCCTAAGACCCCTAACCCCTAAACCCCGGAACCCCTAAACCCCTAAACCGCTACACCCCTAAACCCTTAAACCCCTAAACCCCTAAACCCCTAAACTCCTAAACTCCTAAACCGCTAAACTCCTGAGACCCCTCACTCCCAAACCCCTAAGACCCCAAACCCTGCCCATGCTCTCTGCAGCCCGGTGGCGGAGTAGGAATCCTCGGGAGCGGACCCGTTTTGAAGCAATCATCTTAATTAGGGTTTAAGGTTTAGGGTTTCGGGTTTAGGGATTGGGCTTGGGGAAATATTGTGGATATGTTAACATATATAAGGAGCCCTGATCATAATCTTCAAACTCCCACGTCTTAGGGTTCAGGGTTTGGGGTCAGTTCATCCTTAATCCTAAATCGTCATAATGTTAGGTTTCAGCAGGAAGCGGTAAACAAAAGTTTGTAAGAATATCACTGGTGAAGTCGGACTGACCCTACTCCCAAAACTTCGGGCACCGAAATTCCAAACCTCACAATAAACCCTAAACCCTTCTACAAGCAAACCCCTATAAATCACCCAGAGAGCCCTTTCAAGGAGCCCTTAAAGAAACCCTAGATTCAGATTCAGATCATGATGGCCCCTTGCGGATCTTCAAACCTTGCTTCACGTGCCTCCGCCACAAGGGCCAGCGGGCCCACATGTAAGCAACCTAGATGCAGACTAATGCGGCCAAGGTCGGCAGTACTGTTTTGCAGCTCCAAAGTAACCTGCTCTGTGCTTCCCTCAATCTCACCAGGATATCTGCAAGGAGGCAGACTTTGGCCTTAAACCCCTGCTCCGAGATGTCAGGCTCGAACAAGCTTGAAGCAGGAACTCCAGGAGCCTCACCCGTATGCCACGGTTTAGGGTTTAGGGTTTAGGGTTTCGTGGTAGCTGGGCACTCCAGCGACAAGTGCCGGACGAGCGATACCACGTCGCTTCCGCAGAGTCCACAACCCCGTGTATCTACGCTAAGTTGGTCTCCTCTTTGCCACCCCCCGACAGCCAAGGTGCCAGTCAGCAATGCGGAAAACCACACTTTGCAGGCGCGCAACAGTCAGGGTGTCCAAAAGACATTCCTCGTCATAGCCAGGCTGCGGTGCAGAAGAGGCGGGGGGGCCCGGCCAATCTTGCTGCATGCTCGCTGTTTCCAAAGTGTCTCTTGTAGCGAGATGGCAGGGATCACTACTTGGCTCTTCCTCCACCTTTTATAAGACCTTATAAACCCTTAGAAATCCGCCAAAAAAACCCTTAATTCAACGAACCCTGTGCTCAAAGACACCCTAAACCCTAAACTCTTACAGAAACCCGAAACCCTTAAAGGAACCCTAAACCCAGTCTAAACCCTTGAAGAAAACCAAAACCCTTAAAGAAACCCCAAACCGTTAAGGAAACCCTAAAGCCTCAAAGGAAACGTAAACCCCTTGAAGAGACCCCAAACCCCTTAAAGAAGAAACCGTTTCAGGAACCCTACAACCCTTAAAGAAACACTAAAACCCTTAAAGGAACCCTAAACCCTTAAAGAAACACCGGGCCAGGTTCAATGTTGGGCTTCACGCCCTTGTACACAGAGAGGTCTGTGTCCTTGATGACCAGATCCTCAACTCTTCTTTGGGGTTTAGGGTAGAGGGGCAGAAGCTGTACGCTTTTATGGGAGTGGCTGTTGTGCTAAAAAATAAGCCCTTAACCCTTTTAAACCCTAAGTCCCATCACCGTACCTCCAAAAACCAACCAAAACAAAGCAACAAGAAGGCTGCTGAACATCCGAGGATCTTTGTGACATCTCCCACCTCGTGACGATTGATGGTCCAGTATAGTACGGCACCGACGTGAGAATAGTTTATATACCCAAATAGCCGTCAGATGTAATCCATATGATTGCACAAATATTGGCTCGTGCGAACCAAAATATACGCGAATAGCCCAGGCCGCCCACGACCCCCCCCCCCCCACCCTGGCCTGCGTCTAGTCAGATAAGCCTCTGAAATACACAAAACAAAGACAAAGGCAATTCCCAAAGCGGTTTAGAGGGTTGGGTTCAGGGGTCTTTGCCGGTTAGTTAGGGTGCCGGAGTTGGGTTGTCGGAGATGGGGGTTTCCGAGACAGCTAAAACAGAGGTTGAAGATTGAGGTGGGGTGCCGAAGAACAGCCAGCGTTAAGGACTCTCAGGTTCTCCGTGGTAGGAAGCCTGCAACTCCTGCAAATGCATGCTGAAGTCTTGTTGAGGAAAGAACTCCAAGTCCTGTTACCATACGAGGGTATGCACATACATACATACATCCTTATATACATATATGATATAAATATAGAGGGTGACGGGATTATCAGGCGCCATGGCTCAACGCATATGCGAGAGAGCGAGGGCGAGGTCGAGAGCGAGCAAGCAACAAAGAGCGAGAGAGAGAGAGAGAGATTTGCAATGGTATGGTTATTCTCTTTTGGTACCTTAACTGAGCTCCCTGGAACCTGTAAATCCTTTCAAAGCCCCAGCGACTGTCCAAAAACACATTTGGGAATAAATTTTCTCAAACCCAAACCCTGTGACTCCTGATTGGATCCTAACCCCAAAACCGAACACAAAATCAAACTCTTTAAACAAGAACCCTTCGACTTGAGCTGAGCTAGCCTTCGGAATTCTGCACTGCGTGGCGCGGGTACAGGATCTGCTGGTGCTCTGGCCTCTTGGTTGCGGCATTTGCGGGATACCATGCGCATTATGATATGGGTGTCTCTAGGGGTTTCTCTAAAGGTCAAGATCTTAGAGTTTCAGGATTTTGTGTCGTGTTGGTTCGGAGCTTTGAGTTCAAAGTTTGGGGGGTGTTCGGGTTGAGTTTATGTAGCTTTAGACCTTCAGGGTAGCAACCAGACGCTGAATGATCCACCTTGCTTGCCTGCTCTGATCTGTATCTCCGAGTGGTCGTACCCTGCCGAACACCATCATTGTAGAGTGTAGAGAAGGGCGGAACATGTTCAGTGGGGCATCAGTCGCGCCTTGTAGACCACCCGGGAAGCCGCCGCAGATTAGGACATGAAAGACTGATGGAGGATTCCATACTCGAAGTAATATCAGGGAATCTTCTCAACAAAATACTCAGTACTCGACGCCGCTTGAACTCGGGTTTTGGAATTGCAGTTCCCAATCCGGCCTGCTTCTGGCGAGGATCGTGTTCGATGTTTTCGCCGCTACATTACAAGGGTGCCCAAATGTCTGAAACTCCCGAAGGGCGCCCTAAACCCTAAACCCTAGACCCAAAAAGGGGCAAAACCCCAAATCCCTAAACCGTATAGCCCAAACCTTCCTGGACTCTTGACCATATGCCTGAAAGGCCTAACCACCCACTTGGCGCCTGTCTTTGTCTTCTTTGAGCGTTACGAAAGTGAAGGGGTCGAACTTCTTCACCTCCTCCTGGGGTCTACTATTGGTAATATTAGAGTATGGCGTTGAGCACAATCGCTTCACACGAGCCTAAGGTCGTTTCGGCGTTAGAGACTCCAACCCTCTAAAGAAGCATGTTGCCGTAAGTTACAGGGTTCTCTCGGAAGTTTCAGACGGCCTTTATGGAAATTTGAGGGGGTTGGTGAGGGTAGCGCGCATATCTAAGGCGTACTCCTTAAGTCAAGTGAAGCATCCTTAACACGAGACCTTGACATAAGTGATATTGGAGCTATCGCTCCAATGATACCGGAACCCTTTTTCTGATTATTCCACTTCAGGAAAGGGGTGCAAAGGCCACTGGACGACCAAGTGAACCCTGAAACCCAAACCCTCCTGTCTGTGAGTCCCATAAGCCCTGCAGGTTACCCTTAATCCTATCAGCCACCGTGAACTCTACAAACCATATAAGCCCTGTTTACCAATTGGAGTCTCCGGGTTCGGCATGTTATTTTAGTCTTGCTTCGGGTGGTGTAGTTCGGGGCAAGTTGAGAGTTCCTGGCTCAGTTAAACAACCTTCCCTGATGCTATTGTTCGTGGCCGTCGTGATGACCGTGGTGGTGGTGGTGGTGGTGTTGCCGTGAGCAGAGATGTTTATTGCAGCTGTCACGGTCATGGCTGTTGTCGTGCAGCAAACTCTAATTTGTCAAAGCCTTACACTCTAAAGCTCTAGACCCATAAACCCGAAACCCTTGAACCCTTAATTTCTTAAGCCATAAACCCTGAAAGGCTGTACCCCCAATCCCAAACCCTGCACTCTAAACCCTACACTCTAATCCGTAAATGTAAGCCTGTCTTCACCTCCTTGACTCCTTGATCTTCTTGCAGCATGATGCTGTAATATAGGGCCTTAATAATTCGAATAAGGCTTAGGGGTATACTATACTATAAATATGATAAGGACCCCCGCCCCACCCAAATAGTATAGGTAATTATTCAGGCCCCTACAGTATGTCGTTCCGGTCAGACGAAAAAGTCTACATCCGAAAGCCCTTCCAATACCAACGAGCCCGCATATTGGGGCCATCATAATTAGAACCAGGTTTTTGTGGTACATATGGGAGTTTCCGAAAATAGGGGACCCTAATATAGTACCCTAAATAGTAGGACCCTTATTATAAGGACCCCAAAATAAGGTACCCCTAATTTTCGGAAACTCCCATATACTAAAATTAATTAGTGCGTTTAACAAGGAACCCGCAGTAGACAAGGAGTGCTAATGGTAATTGTTCCAGGCTTCTATACTAGCCCCCAATCTCCTTGCGTTTAGGGTGGGTTTAAGGCTTATAGGATTCTATTTACGGCTGATGGACAAAATCCTGCATTAGCCATTATCAGGAATATACCATAATTCCCATAGTTTAGGGTCCTTAGGGTCATGCAGGATTTTGTCCATCAGCCGTATGAGCCCCCAAAAGGAACTACTAATGGGCCTATGGGTTTGGAGGTTAAGGGTTTGCTGTTTCGGCTTTGGCTTTGGCTTTGGGCTTTATTGCGGCGTGCAGGACTCATTATAAAACCTGGGCCTTTGTTAGGGTTCCTTTAGAGCGGTCTATAAGGGTTACTATAAGGGTACTATAATAATATAGGAACCTGATTAAGAAACCTTGGGCCATTGTTAGGGTTCCTTATATGAATCCTACTATTGTGGGGTTATAGGCCCAGGGTTTCTTAATCAGGTTCCTACATTATGAAGGCGGCCAAGCATTTCAATCACAGCACGAGGTCCCCTGACCAAGCAGCCCGGTAACACTACAAGCTAGGATTTAGGGCTTACCGCGTAGAGAGGACTTGCACTGCTGTTTTCTTGAGGATTTGGTCGCGTCCATGATTCATCCAGCACTCTAGTAATCGCAAATGTTTAGACTTGCAGCAGTCCTTCATTGCCACTTTGCCTTCGCTCGCGGATTCCACGAAGGAGCAGTGGTCGTGGGGATGCCAGTCGTAAGAGATAACCACAACGTCGAACTTGTCACCTCAAAGACGTGATCTAGCGCATCTCGGGTTGCGGCTGTGAGGTTTCGGGGTAGTCGGTTGAGAGGTTTTCAATAATGGTCGGAATAACTAGCGATACAATCTGCGAATATAGGTATTTCCATACAGGAGGCCCCAAACCTCAACTGTTCTGGACTCGGATGATGATCATCATTCGGATCACTACCAGTTGCAGCAGCGCACAGACAAAAGAAGAGATACTATGACCAACACCATCACCAACATTATTATGATCATCAACAAATTCTGGGCGCCAGCAACCACAGCAGCAGCAGCGCCCCCCACCGCTGCCAAAATCACCATTAGTGTATCAAGCTGATGAGTACAGTAATGCGACAAGCCACACACAAACCAGACCAAAGCTTCGCAACTCGAGCTATCCGCAGAGGGCCAAATGTGTTTATTGTGCATCGAAACCACGCACCCTGCATGCAAAACCCCGAAACCCCAAGACAGTTCTGCCCTGGATTCCGAGCCTTCCGTTTCTTGCGCTGGGTTGAACCCTAAACCCTAAACCCTAAACCGTAGTTGGGGGCTCTTTGCTTCTTGGGAATTAGAGTTTCGCTTTGGGGGTTGGGGTTTGGTAATGATGAGCTTGGGGTCGGGTTAAGGAAGGAGAGCAAGGGGAGCACTTAAAGGGTCATGGGATTTAGAACATAGGTTCATTTATAAGTAAGGTAACTATGATACGAATACTCTTAGCGCAAATTAGGGCACTAACGAGTGTGCGAATCAACATTCCTCTTTGCATTTTCGTTCTGTGCATTCTCATGTACGGACGCACAGACACGTGCAACAAAGAGACCATTGAACCTTCACTGACATGCTCTCAATTATGCCATGCACCCCTGCACACGATACAGTAGAAGCCCAAAAGTTGGAAACCCAATAGCCTCAGTCCTTAAGAGTGATGTATAGGGAATCCCAGCACTATTTGGCCTTTATCCGGTTTCCAACTTTATGGGGATTACTGTACTCTGATGCCACATTTTGTTTCTCGCCTCAATTACGGGGGTCTCCACGGATTGGCTTCGTTATGTGTGGAGACTCCGCAGCCTGCCCGGGGTCGCGTGTTTTGGTAGCGACTACTCGGCCTCCGCTTTTGGATATCCGCACGTTCACTCTCCCGTGATGGACTTGAAAGAGAGCTTCGGCCACCCTTGTCCTTTTAGAAAAATAGACAGGGCCCTATACCTATATCCCTTAGTAGGAAGTATTCAAAGAAGGTCCACTAGCCGGTCTGTAAATTCTTTTGGGGGAACCATCAAAAAGGACAAGGCTGGCTTCGGCTCTGCTCCTTGATTATGACTGTTTCCACTGATGGCAATGTCCTACATCCCAAGACCATACATATCCCACCTTGCACCAGAGACCAAAGGACGTAAGGCTTGTTGGGGTTAGTCTTGCAAATGCGACCTTTTCAGAGATCTTAATTTGTTGAAAGCCCCTGCCCCCCACAACCCCAGTTCCTCGACAAGAGCAAGAAACACCCTGAAACCTCAACCCAGGACATACCGAACTATCAGGAAGCCGCAGCACGAAGGTTGTTGATGATAGGGACAATGTCTGCCTGGGCCCGACATGATGCTCACCCCTAATTTGCAGTAGCTGGCTTTGGGTTTAAGGCGTTGTCTGGGCTGCTGTTGACTTGAAGCAGCGCTGTCCACACCTCTGTTGCGGGAGACAACCCTAAAACCTAAACTCTAACTTGAATCCTAAAGGGTTTAGGGTTTAGGGGTTTAGGGGCTTGGGGTTTAGGGTTTAACCTAAACCCAGCCAGATCCAAGCAGCTGCGCTGTAGGGATTCGCAAGCGTTCCTGATGTTGGGCTTCGGGGTCTGCGGCTGATCGGGGACTTGAGGCTCCAGATCTTGGTGGGTTCTCTAAACCCTACAGTGAACCCCAGAAAGTTGGAACATGGGTTTAGGAGGATTGGTGCTAGGATCCCCTATACTTTACCTTAAGGGCATGAGGGTATTGATGTTCCAACTTTCTGGCTTCTATTATACCTATAGTCTCCATTGTAGTTCCTTTTTTGGTTTAACCAAAAATATAATTAGGATCCTATAAGGTAACACCAAAAAGGAACTACAATGGAGACTATAGGTAAGCCCTGAAGCCGGAAAGAGCTTTTGGGCTTTAGGGGCTAGGGCCTGCTAGGGTTAGGATTTGTAAGATCGGAGGCGGAAGGCAACGTCTCGCATTGAAAGCAAGAAAAGCTAAAACGAATACGTCACATCAACAACGCAACAGCTAACCGCCCAAATCAAGATGCACAAGTCCAGAAATCGAAACAAAGCTTACATAGCAACCAAAGTATCTCTCTCTCTATCTCTCTCTCTTTCGCTGTTCCCACAGACATCCGCCCACATACACACACACACACACGAACAGCCTGGTTTCCTACACCATAGCAACCAAGCCCATGAACATAAATTAAAGCCGCAAGCACTGTACGACAGTCCTGAAGCCTGAGAAGCCTCTAAACCAAGCGGCACTTAAAGGTCTTTGTGTGTATGTGCATATGTCTATATATATGTATATATATATATAGAGAGTATACACAGATATAGGTATAGAAATAAATATAGGTATAGATATAGATATAGACTTGTTATCTACGCATACGTGCACATCGCATGCATAAACGAACGAAAACTCAACACCCACACACACAATATATAATATAATATAATATAATATAATATAATATAATATATATAATATAATATATATAATATATATATAATATATAGTATATACAATATATATAATATATATAATATATATAATATATATATATATAATATATATAATATAATATATATATATAATATAATATATATAATATATATAATATATTATATTATATAATATATATATATATAATATAACATATATATATATATATATTATATAGATAGAAAGAAAGAAAGATAGATAGATAGATAGACAGAATGAGACATACACAAAACGGGAATACATGATTTTCAGAAGTTGGGAGTTGAAAGGGTTTCGGATATTGGGGGTCTAGGGGCCGTTTTAATTTTTGTGGGCTTAAGGTTGCCTTTTAGGGGCTTCGGGGATTTTGGGGTTTAGGGTTTTGGGCCTAGCTGTAAGACTTCAGAAGATTAGGCTGCAGGGGTGCTCTAATCCGCTTCAGGGGAAGCTTAACACAGACCTTCGGCGATGGGTATACAGCAAGCAACCCAAACCGGAGGGCAAGAACCCCCGGAAAAAAAAATGAACAGCACCCATGATCCGTGAGGTTCGTTGGTGGGGTGTCTTGGGGCCTCTAATGCGGCGGCAGCTTCCACGCTAAGACCTTGAAGCCTGAACCCCGACCCGCTCGCAAGGCCTAGGTAAGGGTTGCAAGGCTCTTCAGGGTTCGTAGAGGGTTTTCTCGGGATCTACTATATATATATAGAGAGAGAGAGAGAGAGATAGAGAGAGAGAGAGAACTTGCTTGCTTAATGCTCAGCCATGGAACCCGAAATCTTGTCCTTCACCTCAAACCCTGAACCCTTAACCCCACACCCTCATTAGCCCTTCCTGTGATTACGTCCGAAAACCCAAACCTGAACTCCGACTGTCCAATATACTTGGAGGGGCAGGGGACTTAGTAGTAAGGTTATAAGTAGGGTTATAATTGGGGCAACCCCATTTAGGGTACTTATAACTCTACTTATGACCTACTTACTAAGTCCCTGCCCCTCCAAGTAGGGACCTACATGATTTCCAATTCTATCTTGGGGGATTCCTTGTTAAGGTTACAGTATAGTATACCCTCAAAAACCCTCTTCTAATTATTCAAGCCCCTATATTATCTTCGACCGAAGTGGCCGGTAATGAAATCGTTCTGCACATCGACGATGATCAAGGCCTCACAGACGGGCTTTCTCATGCTTCATGCTTTACTATCCATGTAAAATCTTACTGGGGGGGGGACTAGGGTTCAGAGTTACCCTAAACCCTAAGCCCTACTTGGAGGGGCAGGGGACTTAGTAAGTAGGTTTTAAGTAGAGTTATAAGTACCCTAAATGGAGCTACCCCAATTATAACCCTACTTATAAACGACTTACTAAGTCCCCTGGCCCTCCACGTAAGCCCTAGTTTTCATATTCTTGGGTAGGAATCAGGGCTTAGGAGTTAGGGGCCTGGAGTTTTCTCATCCAGAGACTCCAAAACCCGTTAATTAAGGAATGTGCCTCAAATCATATTAGGGCTCGTACTATAGTTTAACTGATATTCCTTAGTTAAGGGTTTTGGAAATTGGACAGGAATTCGTCGTTTTCAAGACCTCCTCACCAAGCCCGTAACTTTGGGATTTGGCCTAACATAGGGGCCTGAATAAGGAACCCCCCCCCAAGTAGTATTGGTAATTATTCAGGCCCCTATATTAGGGGTGAACAGGGGTTTGGGCTTTGAACTTCGGTTCTTGGTGTGGTACAACGTTTAGGACTTGGTGTTTGTGGTTTAGGTTTACCCAAAACCCAGAAGCCCAAACTCCAAATCCTAAACCCTTAAGTTGTTCATGCGATCAGACGGCACATCTTCCGCATGTGAGGAAGAGATTTTGGGAAGGCCAGCTTGTATCTTTGATTTGCAAAATAGGAAAAGGGTGTCACATCGTATCAAAGCTTATCAAATGATACAGATTCATACACTCATAGAGTATCATAGCATACCATAACATAACATACCACAAGCATATCTCATCGTGACAGAGCATATCAAAGCATGTCATATCATGTGACAGTATGTGGCATTACGCTCGAGTATATTGCATCATGCCATATCGTACGATGCCATATCATGACATTTCATGTCATTTCAAGATAAGCCTCATTTAGGTATGTGGATGGGCAACCCGGATCCAAGGAGAGCCCTGAACCCAGAGACTCAACCAACCCTCCAGCCTCAAACCTCAAGCCGTGAACTCCAGTTTGAGTTTTGCGGCTTAGGCTTAGGGTTTAGCTCTTTTTTTGCTAAAACGTCGCCCTAACCCCACAACTCTTAAACAAAGACACCGGCGCCCGAAGACCCTGAGCCCGAGCTAATCCCTCAACCCTGGACTCTTAGCAGTTTCTGATAGCTCCCAACTAGAGAGAGAGCGAGAGAGAGAGAGAGAGACACAAGATTTTCAAAGCTTTTTCTAAAGGATTTCAGAGAGTTACGGGGTGCCTGTTAAGGGGCGGACCTATGGTCGAACTTAGGCTTGCTTCTTATCTGAAAGCTGCCAGTAGTAAAGTCCCAGGGACAGTCTTGGTGCGGATCTGCTGCTGGCCGGGCTGATACAACCTCTCGCTGGTTCAGGGTTCATACTCGGTCCAGCTTCATGTAATTTGGGCCAAGCGAACCCTTGGGATGAAGAAGCAGCTAGCGTCGGGTACTTCATACCAGAACCAGGTTTTGGCGCATATCCTTGGTATAAACCATATAGGGGCTATACGGCTATAATGGATGATCTTTCGTCGGAGGGTTTCCACAAGCCCCAAGCCCTGAAAGCCGCACCTTGTTAGTTTGCTGTCCGGCAGAATTTATGAAAAGACCTCCTGCAGCATTGAGGTATCGACAACTGCAATTCCGGGTCTTGGGCCTAAGACTCGATGTTTTTGAGCTGTGACTTTTCGGGGGGGTTTTGTCGTTAAGCCCCAGAAACTGTCTGGTTCTTAGTAGGACATGGAGGAATGGATTAGGGAGACCATATTGGGGATTATATAGGGACTAGTATAGGGATCCATTCCCCCATTCCCTACTAAGCACAAGACAGTGAAAAGAAACCCATCACGCCCTGTAACAGTCGCCTACAGGAGTCTCACAGAAAACCTTAGGTCCAACTTCAACTGACTAACTAACTAACTTTGTTCCGGGCAGCCCCCAAATGGACAGGACACCACATGAGCCCCTCGTTTCAAAAGAGGGCAACCATCTACCATGAGTGCGAAAGTGGAGCCTACAGCATACCAACTTCAACTGACAGACTAGGAAGAAGCCACCAATGCAAAGCTCCTGACTGAGAAACTCCCATTACTCCCTCAAAATCGTAACGATAAAGATGGACCCCAAACCATATCCCCAAAAAACCCTAAACCGACACCACTCAACACACAAAAGCCAGTCAATCCCCACACCCACTCACCCTGTAAGACCTAAACTTTACCTAAACCCTAACTAAACCCTAAAACCCGAACCCCTAAACCCTAAACCGCTGAACTCCTAATATAAATCCTTAAACCCCATGCAAATCCTAAACTGCGGCCAGCTCAGGGGACCTGAGGAAAGCGCGGAGCTCGTTCACGCCGATGGAGCCATCCCTCAGAGTTAAGGGTTTTGGGTTGTGGTGTTTAGGGTTTAGGGGTTTAGGGTTAAGGGGTTGGGGTATAGGGGGGTTTAGGGTTTAGGGTTTTAGAGGCTTAAGGTTTGGGGGTCTCGGGGTGTGGGGGTGTAGGGTTTCTCTGACATGTTTTCTGTGCTGCAGGGCTTAGAATTCCTGTTTGAGGTTGAGGGGGTCTTTTTGCTTGCGGGTTTTGCCTTTAGGGCATAGGGTCGTTGTTTGCGCTTGAGGGTTTATTGCTTTTGGTTCTATGGTTAAAGGCTTGATTATGCATGGTAACGGGCTTGCACAAATGTCGGATGCTTTCATCACGAAGAGGGGTTTGCAATTTGTTCAGGCTCCTGTCTATATACATATGTGTATATACATATGTATACATACATACATACATACATACATACATACATACTTTCTTACATATATAAGGGTTGAAGGCTTTACAATCCAAATGCAGCCTTCGGGGGAAAGTGCGTCCTGGATTGGGATACTAGACAACGCCCCACATGCTAATTTTCTACTATCCTTCACAGAAGAACTCGGAAAATTCGATTGCCCGTGGCGACAACAGCCAAAGCACGAGGTGCCAGACATTTTACGCCTTACTCGCAACTACTCATATGCAAGCAGACGCAATACAGTATCATCGGTCGTCACATGGAAAACATGGTAGTTTGATTGATGTGAAAGAAACTGCTGTTGCCAATCATACTCGTCGTCGTCGTCGTAATAATGGCAGTAGCAGTGGCAGTGGCAGTGGCAGCAGCAGCAGCAGGAGCAGTAGCAGCAATAGCAGCAGTTAAGCCAGCTGACCAGCATCCCGAAAACGAAACCCTACCTAAACAAGGCCGAGGAGACTTGTCCATGTCCAGCGTGTTGTGCATGGTCGCCATATCCGCATCCGAGAAATTTTCACCTCTGCACACACAGGCGCTTAGTTTATGTTGTTGTAGAGGGGGGCAAATTTTGGCATAATATTCTTCCTGAGAGTGCCGCTATACAATTTTAAGACCGCTATGGTGAGCTTCGCGCAGTGTGCGAAGTTAGCTTTCTGCTGCTTTAACAAACGGGAGCCCGATAGAACCATCAACAGTCCTAGCCGAATTAACCCCTAAACCCTAACTTTTAATACTTTACACTCTAAACCCCTAAACCCTAAACCTTAAGCCTTAAACCCTAAACACCTGCTTTCAATACTTTACACTCTAAACCCCTAAACCCTAAACCTTAAGCCTGAAACCCTAAACCCCTAAACCTTAAACCCTGAAGCCCCGTAAACCCTAAACCCCTAAACCCTAAGCCTTAAGCCTTAAACCCTAAACCCATGCTTTCGAATTCCGCCGTAGCTTGTTCCCGGCCTGGGAAGGCATCTTGCATCAGCGACTTCAGCTCAGACACCTGGGAGCTTTTCAGGTTTAGGTTTTAGGGTTTAGGTTTTAGGGTTTAGGGTTGAGGGTTAGGTTTTAGGGTTGAGGATTCAGGGTTTAGGGTTTAGAGTTTACGGTTTAGGGTTAGGTTTTAGAGTTGAGGATTCAGGGTTTAGGGTTGAGGTTTCAGGGTTGAGGGTTTAGTTAAATCAAGGGCTCTTTGTGCATCAACAATAAGACTAAGAAGACTTTCGGGTTTGGAGGTCAGAATTTCGGGCTTAGGGTTATAACCTTTAGTTGCAGTTTCTTGCTGGGGTTCTGAATTAGAATAGGGTTTTGGGGCCCAGTATACTATATTTATAAAAAAGGAACGTCCCAAATAGGCTAGGACAGTGTAAGACGCAGATTTTTAGCTTGCCCGTCGCCCCGTTGGATGCTTTTCCCTAAGGCTCAACATGGCCCAAAAGCCATATGGGTAGTTGTCAAAGTTAAGGTCCCTTTCTGGGTACTCTAAATCTTATAGGTGCCGTACTATAATAGGGACCCAAAAGGGACCATAATTTTGACAACCACCCATATATAATATGGTCTTTAGGCCCAAAAGCCTTAAAATATGAGCCCTTAGAAGCTTACGGTTTCTGAACATCAA
Source organism: Symbiodinium sp. clade A Y106 (assembly GCA_003297005.1). Taxonomy (NCBI): domain Eukaryota; class Dinophyceae; order Suessiales; family Symbiodiniaceae; genus Symbiodinium; species Symbiodinium sp. clade A. The sequence continues at coordinate 68,680 of BGNK01000926.1, forward strand.
TGAGATCGTCTCACACCCACCACACGGAAAATTGAGTTAGCCCACTGGCCTGCCAAGATGAACAGCAAGATTCATCTTATGTCATACTGTTGATGATATAAATCCTGGATTACCTGAAGGACCCTAAAGTAGAAGCCAAAAAGTTGAAAACCCCATAGCCTCAATCCCCAAGAGCAATGTATAGGGAATCCCAGCATTATTTGGCCTTAAGCCGGTTTCCAACTTTATGGGGTTTACTGTAGACTATGGGACTTGTTCCTTATTCTGGGTAATGCAGGATTCATATCATCAACCGTAGAGCCCCCTACAACTAAGCTCATTACAGCAGGTGCATCGTGTAGTTTACACTGGAACCCTTCAAAACACAGGGTACCGTGTTCCCTACCCAGCGAGGCCCGAATAGAAAAGCCAAGGGTACTACTGGCGACCTAGGCTAAAACCCGCAAACGCCCGCTGAATCAGCCAAAAACAGTCTGTGGAAGGACTTATATTGCGAATGTCACTGCTAGCATTTCTTTTCACGATCGTCGGAAGCCTCATAGCCAAGCGGCGTCCAGCAGCCCATTGCCGTTGCGGTCGTACTTCCTGTCACAGAGCCCGTAATAGTTAGAACTGGATGTAGACAAATTATTTACGCATGTTTTGTGCAATTGTCGGGTCTTCCTGTCTCGACGTTGGCGTTGGGGCACGGTCTGGAAATCACATTCATTCAGAATGGGGGCTCTCACTCATCTCTTGCTTCGAGAAGGACCGGGACCCGCAAAGCGCCGAAAAAAGCTGAGAGTTTAGGGTTTTGGGGTTTAGGGGGTTCGGATTTAGTGTACTCGAAAGGGATGGTTCTCTTAGTTTATGTTCGTGTGGTTTCTTTGTCCCCAACCACCCGCCAAGGTTGTCCTACACGGTTAGGTTGAAGCTAGGGGTTTGGGTTTTCGGGTTTCGCGGCTCTTGTCATGGGCACATTCTCAAAACAAATATTAAGGAAAGGAAGAAAACATTATGGCTCCTTAGTATGGTATCTAGGACAAGTTCCTTAGCAAACAACCTGAATTAGGGCTTCAGGGTGTAGAACATGCTAAATCTGCCTCAGTCAAGGCAGCATGCTTTCAGGATCTACGGATTCTCTTTAGGCCCCTAAGTAGAGATAACCTGCCCCCCCCCCCTCCCTCCCCCCCCCTGCGTAAGGCATTGACAATTGGAACCCCAAGCTGAAAACGCACTAAAGGAACGGTTGGCATTAATCAGGGGCCTGCATTGCTCTTTGCTATTCTTATCGAGCCTTTCCCTAAGGTTCCATGTACCCAAATTGCACATACTTTGGCCCCAAAGTGCCTATGTAAGGGCTACTTTTATTGGGACCATTCAAATTTAAAACTTGATCAAAGAGGAGCTACACGAGCGTGAGGAGCTCCTGGCCAAGAAAGCCCATCATATTCGACCCCATGTCTCAGTAGCCTTGACGGGGCTGTTGCCGCAAGGGGGACGGTCCCATACCAATAGTCAAACGTTGTCCCTGACTTGCACGGTGATTCTTGAACCCTAACTCCGAAACCCTTCTTGCAAACTCCAAAACCTGGCTCCTAAAACCGAACACGCTAAAGTCGTGCATCTCCTTTTGGGCACTCTAATCCCTTGAAAAGTCCTATGTGCTACATCCTGGTCGAGTTTTCTACAACAACAGGTAAGAATAATTCCGAGAGCGCTCAAGCTATCAATCAGGACCCAAACTGTGAACTCGGAGTGTTGCGAGAAGGGATCAGGACCTGCAGAGTTTAGCTTTCAGGCTCTTGGGGTGTAGGGTGCATGGTTTGGGTTCTAGGCCCCGAAACTCTAAACCTGATCCCTGAACCCTAGGCCCGAAAAGAAGGCTTCAGCTAACTCTTCTAAATTCCCTCAAAGGGGCCTCCAAAAATCCCAATGCTAGGGCCGGAGCTTAAAGATCTGCTCCGTCAAGAAATGAGGCTTGTTCGATGACAGTAGCGAGCTGCTCGTCGTGACCTCTGCAGCAGGATGGAGGAGCATCAGGATGTATACAGGCTGTGGGCCTTTAGGGTAAGCACCAAAGTTTCGAATTGGGGCAAACTCCAAAGTTTCAATAGGGAACACAATGCAAAACGCAAACTAGCCCTCTGCGACACCCGTTGCAAAATAAACGGGAGTCCCCATCCTACTCCTGGAGGGCAGGTTACAACTCTACTTAAAGGATCATGGGACTAGGGTAATTACTTATTACTTACTAATCTTCCAAGTATGATTGCGGGTGTGGGATTTCGGGGTGTTTTAGGGCTTATAGAGCTTGGATTGGTTCAGCGTTTCCGTTTTCCCTATCCAGGCGTGAAAGGCCCAAACCCAAACCCCTGAACGGTCAATTCTAGGCTCAAATCCTGGACCCAAAGCCTAAGACCCCAAACCCCAAACCCGAAAAGCCCAAGATGCTAAACCCAACACACTAAATCTACTTGGAGGGGCAGGCGACTTTTATAATTGGGGTAACTCCATTTAGGGTACTTATGACTCTACTTATGACCCACTTACTAAGTCCCCTGCCCCTCCAAGTATCCTGTCGGGGTACCAGAGTTGAGAGCCAAACGTCCGAAGATTACGTGCTCAAGAGTGGTCATGCAGGATTTTGTCCATCAACCGTAGGGATGCGGGTTCATACCATTCCTTGAAGTTTGCATTACGTATAGTTAAAGCAAAATGTACCCCAAAACCCTATTCCAATTAGTTGTAGGGCCTTTATTCGAGGCTTAGAGTTGGGGGGTTCAGGGGTTTGCGGTATATAGCATTTTCCATATTTCGGGGTCCATTTGAGTCCTTATGCTGAAGCCCCTACTCCGTCTACGTGAGGCCTATATTCAGGTCATCTGATTTCAGCTTTGAGGATTTACAATCATGTGGAACTTTCCGAAAATTAGGGGGTACCTGATTTATTTGGGGTCCTTATAAGAAGCATTTAGGGTACTATATTAGGGTCCCCTATTTTCTGGAAGCTCTCATGTAGAGTTCTAGGCTTCAGGGCCTGAGAATTCAATGCAAGATGCTTGGGGTTCAGGGTTTAGGGTTGACAGTTGGGGTTTCAAATCCAAAAACCAAAACCCTAAACCCTAAACTCTAAACCTTGAAGCCTAAACAAGAATAATCCCAAAACCCTAAACCCTAAAACTAGAAAAACTTAAAACCTAAACCAGAATAATCCCCAAACCCTAAACCCTCCGAATTCCTCCCCAAATACCGGCCTCCGACTGAACGCTCGCTGACGACTCGCAACAACCCATGGCTCCTTCCTTGGCTTTAGGGTTTTAAGGTGGTTTAGGGCTTTATGGTTTTAGGGCTTTAGGGTTTTAGGGTTTTAGGGTTTCGGGGTTTAGGGTTTAGGGTTTTAAGGCTGTCGGGTTTTATGGTTTAGGGTCCAGGGTTTAGGGTTTCGGGCTTTTTTTAGGGCCGAGCCACCTAAGACTGAACTTTTCGCCTGGACTTTTTCAAAGAAGCAAAGGGGTACCCACATCAATGCATAGACACCCGTCCTTCACAAGACTGCCGACACACCGACCAAGATAAAACCAAAGCCCCCCCGCCCCTTGCAGACCCTTCTAAACCACTACAGACCCTGTAAGTCGCTACGAGTTCCACACCGAGCCCTAATCCCTAAACCCTAGCCCAAAGAAAGCTGAAGCCCCCAAACTAAAACAGGATCCTAGCCCAAAGAGAAGCCAAGCTTCGTGCGATGGGAAGGGCGAGATGAGTCCAGTGCGAGCCAAGATCGCTGATTTGCTTCCCGTTTCTTGTTTAGGGCGCAGGGCTTGGGGTTTAGGGTTTACGGGTTTAGGGGTTTTAGGGTTAAGGGTATGGTTCTTGTTCATGTCTCAACATTTAGGGTTGAAGTTTAGGGTTTAGGGCATGTTTCTTGCTTCTGTTCCAGGAAGGTTTCAGTGCTCTGTCGGGATCTGTCGGGATGAGGGATCTTGGATCGCTATTTCTAGGAACTCTAGTGTGTTATTAGGATTCCGTCATAAGGGGTTTCCCATTACCTAAGGGACCCAAGAATTTGGCTGCTTGGGTTTAGGATAGAAGTCTGGTAGGGTAGTACTTGGGAGAATATAGGATTATTTTAAGTACTTGGACCCCTGGGGTTAGGTCATCTCTCATTCACATGCGAGTTAGGCGCCTGCTCTGCGTCACCTCTATATGCGACATAGAGTTTCCAAACCTTACATGCCCTGAGCCCCAACATCGACGCCAACCATCTGACATTTTGGAGGCAATCTCCCAAATCCTACACCCTATTCATCGAAGACCTGAAAACGCACCACAATCCTAAACCTTGAGCACGGCATGCTAGCTCCGAAACGCTGTACCGCGAACCTCATCGCAGTGTCTGGGGCCGGCACCCATCACACATCGGAGCCGGCCTTTATTTTCGGGAGTTTCAGAAAACGAGGAACCTTACGATTTTCTGATATAGGCTGTATGTAATTTGAAAACGCCCGCGCCCTACACTTCCGCGAGTGTCGGGGCAGCTTCAGGCGATTAGAATGCATGTCTGGCAAGGTTTCTCAAGCTTCAGGGCTTTATAGGGTCTGGTAATTTAGTATATCGACTACAAAAATTAGGGCTTTGGGATCTTAGCGGCTACTGTGTCTCGCGTTGCTTCTACAGGGGCTCGGCTTTGTTCAGGAATTTCGGCCTGACGAAGTCCTCGCTTGACATGCTTGAGGTGCGGGCTTGGGGAGACGAACATTTAATTACTCGGAGTTGATTTCAACGCTCCAACCTTCAGAATTCGCGATGATTGGAACTATAGGACACAGAGCCTGGCCCTGCCTCACTTGAATAGAAAAAGAGACGAACCCTTGAAACAGGTGATTGAACTTGGAGGTGAAGCCTGTTTGTGGCGCATGCTAGGACACTCATACTTAGAATCTGTCTCATGGTCGACACTCTCTGTATCGACCTGTGTTCCAGTCGCAATCGGATCCCTAGCCGAGGTCTAGCCCAGGTCTATGCGGAACCCTAAATTCGTCGGGTTGAAGGTTAACCCTACGGTTTAAGCTCAGGGGTCCCATCAAGCTTTCATACTTCTGCTCGGCTCGTGGCACGGCCAGTGCATCCTCGGTGGGATAGTTCTTGGCAAAGAGGCGCTGCATGGCCATGACTCGATCCTTTGGGTTTTTGCTAGGCCCACATGCCCCCAAGGGTCCAAGTACCATTACAGTAGGTATTTTGGCCCCCAAAGTATATACTATACCATTACTTGGACCCTTTGGGTGCTACAAGGAACCCTTATAGTGCCGCAATACAGTTCCCTTACTGGAGCCCGTATATAGAACCCTATGCTAGTAATTACGTACCATTGAAAGGGCTTCTTCTTCATTCAATATGTATTCCGGTGCTACAAGAGTGGTTTAGGGCTTTCGAGGGCTTCAGGCAAGTTGACTGTAGGTGCAGGGCGGAAGGTTGAAAACTGTAGTGCTTTCAAGACAGTGTAAGGATGATGGCAGATGTTTGAGGCCACTGCAGCACCCCAACAACCCAAAATCCTGTAGAAGCCTCAAAGAACCTGAAATGGGTCAATAGGTGTCGATTTCAACAGTCCCCAAAACTATTTATAACGAGGGCTCTAAACTAAACAATAACGGGAAACAACAAAAACAAACCGATACCTAGTACCCTTTTAGAATCATAAGGAACCCGTAAAGGAGCTTTTTAGAGGAACCCAAAGTACCAGTGAAACCTCCGCACACGACGCTTCCGGAAACTCCTGGTTCCGGGTTTTGTTGAACTTGTCATCCCAGAAGCTGCAACCTCTTCAGTTTTAGGGCTTACAGTTTCACGTGTTGGGGTTTAGGGTATAGGGTTTTCAATTTCAGGTGTTGGGGTTTAGGGTTGCGGGGTTTTCAAGTTCAGCTGTTGGGGTTTAGGGCTTTCGGTTTTGGGGCATGGGGTTTACGGACTAGAACGCCTTTTGGTTTAAAGCTTTCGGTGTCACTAAATGGAATAAAGCAGTTCTCAGACGTGATATTAGCTTCCATAGGGAGTGATATGTGCAGTATATGTATATATATACACATATATATATATATATATATATATATATATGCAAACCACCAAATGACAGCCAAAAGTGCATATCTGTATGCACTTCATACTTCCAAGCTTTGGGGTCACCGACCATGTTTTGACAATACCGTTTCCTGGTGCCTACGGTTTAACGGCTCAGGGTTCAGTGAGAATCAAGGGGGCTCAGGTTTATAGCAGCTGCTGAAAGACTTGATGGAATTGCTCGCAAACAGAGGGCCGTGTGGAGGCTTGAATTGGGGCTGGCATTGATGTCCAAAGATCAGAAATGCGCGCTTCCGGTTTACTGCCAGTGCTATATGCAGGGCTCTGTGTTCGGGATTCATAGCGACTGGTGGAGCTTTTGTGGGTTTTAGATGTTGAGGGCTGCCCACAGAGGTTAGGCCGGAGATGTAGAGCTGGTAGCTTTCTTTTCATGGACGGTTGGTTTAAGTTTAGGCCCCTATAAACCCTAAACCTTAAGCGTACCTTTGGTTGGTAGGGAATGGAAGAATGGTAGTAATAGTAGTTATAATTGCACCCCATTCCTTCATTCCCTACTAACCAAAGGTAAGTAAGCCCTGAACCCGGGCTTCAATTCGAGTTGGGGGGTTAGACCCAGGATTGAAAACTTGTGGACGAAACCTTGGGAGCGAATAAAAATGGTTTAGGGTTTAGGGGTTTAGGGGTTTAGGGTTTAGGGTTTAGGGGTTTAGGGTTTAGGGGTTTAGGGTTTAGGGGTTTAGGGTTTAGGGTTTTAGGGTTTAGGGGTTTAGGGGTCTAGGGTTTAGGGTTTAGGTTTAGGGTTCATTCGAATGCCCCTACATAAAACCTGGTAGAACCTTTAACTTTATGGTAACCCTACTAGATGCTAGAAGCCTTAAAGGCACCCTGAATTCCTAAACCCCATGAGAAGAACCTTGAAGGACGCCCTCCTTTTCCGTTTCTCGAGATTGGACACGGCTTAAACCCTAAACCCTAAACCTAAACTCTAAACCCCAACACTTCTCCAACTCCTTTCAGACTCTCCATAAGCCGCCCAAAACCCCTATGCCTTGGCTGAACGAAACCCCTGCCTTTAATGTAAGGAAGGGCTCCTTAAAGGGATCTATGGGGTTCCTTAAAGGGATCTTTAGAGGGTTTAGGGTTTAGGGTCTACTTGGAGGGGCAGGGGACTTAGCAAGTAGGTTATAAGTAGAGTTATAAGTACCTTAAACGGAGCTACCCCAATTACAACCCTACTTATAAACAACTAACTAGGTGCCCTGGCCCTCCAAGTAAAAACCTTTCTATTTCAGAAAGGTAGGTTTGCCGCTGAGGTTCAGGTAAAGCCTAAAACCGGAACCCTAACCCCCCGAAGCGGTCTCTTGAGCAGCTTCTGCACCCCTCCACGAAGTTCACCTTGTAGCCTCCATCTGGTAAACCATGACCCAGAGGGTCCAAGTACCCAAATAGTAGGGTTTTAGGTCCCAAAGTCCATACTCTGAATGGTTTTTGGACCTTGAAACCCTACTATTTGGGTACTTGGACCCTTAGGGTGAAGAAAGCAAAACCATGAGAGTCGCAAAAGCCAACCAGGGGAAATCCAAGAGAAGTCCCCCCGAACCATAACCTACAAACTGGAACACCATAGAAAAACCCTAAGGCACTAGACTTAACTCCTACAGCCCTAAAGCTCTACATGCAAAACCCTAGAAACCCTACACCCTTACACCCCTACCTCCCCACACCCGTAAACCCCTGCAAAATCCCGCATAAAAGCGGTGGGAACCCCGTCCTCTGCCCCGATCCTTGTCCGGATCATACTCGACATTCCCTGCTGCCTGGGCATAGCATTGTTGAGGTTATGTTTAGGATTCAGGTTTCTTTTGTTGATGTGACTTTCCCGTCTGCCAGCGTCGGCGCTCAACCCTCTGCCACTCACAAACAGCCTTCACCTTGTGGAACAGCTCGCCAGCGGACACCCCAGAAACCAACGGCTCTTTCTCAGCGCCCCGAACTCGTAGTAGTAGTCACCGAGGATGAGGCTTATGTACTATAGGGTTTAGGGTTTAGGGTTTAGGATGAGGGTTTAGGGTTTACTCCTCCGGTTATAAGATTAGGACTCTAAAGATTAAGTTTAGAGGCTCGGATGTGGGCTTTTTAGGGGTTCGGACTAACGCTTAGGGGAGGGACCCTAAACCCTATAAGCCCTATGAGCCCTACAAGCCTTACTAACCCTATAAGCCTTATGAACCCTAAGAACTATAAGAGTGCGGTCTCCAGGGCAAGAGAAATTCTTGGACAGGGAGTTTTAGGGTGCAGGATTCTAGGACTTAAGGTTTAGGGTTGTAGGATTTTAGGATTTAGGGTTTGGGGTTCAGGGTTTAGGGAGTAGGATTTTAGGATTTAGGGTTCGCGGTTTAGGGCTGTAGGAGCTTAGGACTTAGGGTTTCGGACTTGTTCGTGTCTGGAGCGGTCAACAGAATTCATGTTGGAAGCATTATGGGAAACCTTACAGACAAAAACCTTCAACTTCCTAAACACAAGAGAAAACTAAAAGCCTAAACCCCAAATTCAAAACCCTGCACCCTGAGACCTACACAGCAGCCTTGACAAACATGCTAACCTACACACTCGATCCTAAAACTCTGAACCAGCTTGCTCCTCAAAACCCTGAACCACCCAGAGATCCCAATACCCCTTAATTAAGGAATATACCTTAATTTATAGAGGCCTCAATATTATGGTTTAAGGTATATTCCTTAATTCAGGGGTGTTGGGATCTCTGGGCAGCTTGTTAAACCCTGTGAGCCGCCCCAAATCCGAAACGCAGACACCGCTCAAGCAGCCGTTGTTAACCTTAAATTCGACACCTTATAGACCCTAAACCCTAAACCCCAAGCGCGCGTTGAGCTGTCACTTTCCTGCGTGGCGCGGTACTCCGAGCTCCCGACGCAAAATGCAGCAAGGTTCTTGATTCCGGAAAGGTCATCAACGGATACCTTTAAGGGTTCCTTCAAGGGGGTTTGGGGTTCCTTTAGGGTTCCTTCAAGAAGGTTTAGGGCTCCTTTAAGGGTTCCTTTAACGGGGTTTTAGGTTTCCTTGAAAGACTATAGGATTAGCGTTAGCGTGTGCGGAACATAAGGTTCGTCGGACCTTCGAAGGCGTCAATAAGGGTTTCATAGTGCTTTGCCTGCCTCGAGGAGCTCTAGGAAGCGGACAAAACTGTGTTTCGGAGCCCGGGGGTTGGGTTTAGGGTTTAGGGTTTAGGGGTTTAGGGCTTAGGGTTTAGGGTTTAGGGTTTAGGGGTTTAGGGTTTAGGGTTTAGGGCTAGGGCCTAAGGGTTTAGGGAGTTGGGAGTTCAGGATCCAAAAGCTCGGGTTTGGAGTTCAGTTGGGAGGCTTGGTTTACTAAGTAAGGTTACTGTGTAGATCCTAAAGTAGGCGGATCCTTCTGGGTAAGGTGCCCCGATTCTAAGAACCAGCGCGTGCTAAGCAATTTATAAGGCACAAGATGCAAAAGGAAGCGATGCTATTGGCAGAGTCAACCGATACTTGCCGAAAGTGTTCAGGTGTTCAGGGTACTGCCGTGTTAAAATGATGCCTAAACCCTAAACCCCAAAACCCTAAAGGGTGTCTCTCATGTCAGAAGGACGGGTATGGCCTTCGGACGTGCCTATCAGTGCGGGTTTGACGAGTGCCCAAAATCTGTTGTTGGTCGTAGTGATGCATTGGGCCTAAACTGCCTGAACCAACTCCTGCCACCTATATAAATTAAACTACCGCAAGGGTGTGTACGGACTTTCAAAGCAATATGGTGTAAACTAATGGAGGTATTCCTAGGATGATTGAAGGCCGACATATTCCTTAACTATACGGGGCTTTGGTGCCTTGAATGCTAAGGGGATTCCTGATATGAGCTGAGGAACAGATCATACAGGGGTTGGGGAGTCTCTGTGTTAAGGCTTGCATTTGCCTCATAAGGCATAGCACTAGTTGGAGGCCTCAAAGGTGGGATGAAGGTCGGCAGGATTCAGGATCCCCTATATACAGACTGTTATTTGGGATTACCCACCTACCTTCATTGATTCATCCTACCTTTTTGAGGCAACTGAACTAGACCCCTACAAACCCTAAATCCTATGAACCCTAAACCCTAAACTCCCTAAACCCTAAACTCTAAACCCTGCAACCTCAACCAAAAACCCTCTAACTACTGAGAGGCACTCAACCCCAGAAGGATGGTTTTCTTCGGTAAGCGCTTTCGCCTACTGGCTTGTCGTACCTCCTCAACCAAAAACCCTCTAAGCCCTAAATCCTATAAACCCCATCAACCCTAAACCCGATAAGCCCTAAAACCCTATAAACCCTAAAACCCTGCAACCGAAAGCAAAAACCCTCCAAAAACTCGGCAAACGCGCGGAACCCGGAGCCTCCCCGGCGGGCTCTACATGCCAAGTGCACGTGGAGGACCTGGGCCCGGCGTTCGCTGTGGTTTAGGCTTTAGGCTTTACAGGGTTTAGGGTTTAGGGCTTAAGGTTTAGGGTTAGTAAGTAAGGAGTTATACTTGGAGGGCCAGGAGACTTAGTAAGTCGTTTATAAGTAGGGTTATAATTGGGGTAACTCCATTTAGGGTACTTATAAGTCTACTTATAACCTACTTACTATGTCCCCTGCCCCTCCAGGTAGGCTTTAGGTTTTACAGGGTTTATAGGGTTTTGTTGAAGTGCAGAGCCCGATGTCTGATGTGCAACTAATTGTAAGCCCTTTTCAACGAGCGTGTTAAGAAGACATGCTTCAGTGATGTTGTACCTCGTAACAGTGATATATGCACAGGCGCTGTGACAGAGAGGTCGTTGCCTTGTCGGCAGGATGCCACACATTGCACCGGTGGCTCAAGCATGAATCCGCAGTCCACTGAAGTGAGGCCGTCGTGGCCGTTGGGCTTTGCTTTTTGGGGGTTGCGAGAGGTTCGGTTGAGGGTTCAGGCTCAGGCCTCGGTATCCTTTCCTCGAGCTCCCACCCCTCCTTTTTCTTCAGAACATTTGATCCTCTCTGTCGGAAATACACACACGTTTCTTAGGCGAAGACGACCCATGGATCCTGCTGCAGTGAATAACCCTGGTCCTAGCCATCAAGAGGTTTATAGGGCTTATAGAGTTTATAGGGTTTAGAGTTTAGGGCTTATAGGGTTTAGGGCTTTCAGGGTTCAGGGTTTGGGGTGTAATTCAGGTTTGGAAGGGTTTGCCTTTTAGAGTTGCTGGTTTACGGTTTCATTTCATTAGGGTTTTGGCGATTGGCCTTTGAGTACCTGTCCCAGAATACCCGTAAGGTAGAATGGTTCTTCCTTAGAAAAGGATCTCGGGAACAATCTCGACATAGGGGTATATTGCCAGAAGATCCCACAATACACCTCAAGCCCCAAACGCCTAAAACTCCATGAAACCCGAACAAAGTCTATCAAACCCACTGAAAGGTCCGTTCCAAATTCGGATCATTTTGTATGTTCTAAGACAGAATCCTAGACGCAGACGCCCCCAACAAATCTGTGAAACCCCAAGCCCCAAACCCTGCCCAGCACAAAGGTTTCATCCTAGTGCCTGCAGCACCATGTAAACCTATCAGTTTCTCCATTTACCGGACTTTCTATCAGACCCTCCATATCCCTATAGCTCCCTAACCCTGAATAAATGACGTCCCAAGTCCCAAACCCTAAACCGATAGCTCCCTAAAACCTATCCTTAGTTGCTGAGTTCATAAGCCCCCAAAAGTGTACACTTTTGGGTTGATAGTGGGTAGTATTATCGCAAAAAGTGTAAAGTGTATCCACTCAGCTACCAAGATCCTCTGTAGCCCTAAACCCCGTGCATCAAGGGGCCCATCCGGGCTGGAGCAGTTACCACCAGCCTCCTGAATTCGGCAAGCTATGCCCCAAGGGTCCAAGTACCATTATAGTAGGTATTTTGGCCCCCAAAGTATATACATTACTTGGACCCTTTGGGTATGTAAGAGAACTTCTGTTGAGGATTCAGCGCTTCGAGGAGTTAGGGCTTCGGCTTAGAGTTGATGACTTCAGGGTTCTGGGTTTGGGGCTTATGTTTAGGATTTTAGGCTTTACGGCTTTAGGTTGTGGGTTGATCACTGAATAACCTAAATCTGATATCCATGATGCAGTCTCCGGTAAAACCACTCATCGTAACATCCAGTGAAGACTTGATGCGATAAACGAGTCGGTAGCCCAAGATCACAGTCGGGGCTCCAGATTGTTACTCTTGAATCGCTCTCAGCAATTCCAATCTGCCCCCTATGGGCTGTGAATAAGATCTTCATCAACACTTTGCTCGCGATTGGTTGCTGTCTCCCAGCATTCTCCTCTTTGCCGGGGCTTTGCACTGGGTAACTCATGGAAAGGAGTTGCAGCCGGCTTGAGAGATTTACGGTCTACTCTGGCCAGTTCACAATAGCTACATTCCTACTTGTCGGGTATCATGGGGAACCTAATGGAAGGATTATATAGGGCCATATAGGGGTTATACTACCCCAAAAAGGTTAAAGGTTACCTACTCTACTTCTAGGCATTCAAAACCTAAACCATAGGGGGTGGGTGTGTGGGTATGGGTTCAGGGCTCAGGCTTCTGAAGGGAAGAGAGCACAGAGCATACACGCATATGTATACGCACTCATATAAGCACACAAGGAAATAATAAATCAAGGAGTGTAGAGCTACATGCACTAAACAAATACATGGTTGATATTTACACACATATACCTACATACAAACGAACAAACATACATAAATTGTTCTCAGGTTTTCAAGAATATGTTAAGTGTCTTCTTGTGCTGTAAGCAGTACTATATCCGAAGACGCATGCATTGACTCCCAATGCAGGGCCGAAATACGCAAGCCATCACAAGCCCAGTTCACTAAGGGCGCTGACACTAAAGATCGCTGTTCCACTGTTCTACACCTACGGTTGATGGACAAAATCCTGCATGACCCATAATAAGGAATATACCATAAATCCCATAGTTTAGGGTCCTTAAGGTCATGCAGGATTTTGTCCATCAGCCCTAGTTTCGGGAGGGCTCTGCTCTACAGTCTATAACCGCTAAAGCTCAAAGCCACACACTTGGTATTTACCATCTTAGACACGCCTGGAACCAATCTCGCAAAAATTGAGTCCTTCAGAGGGATCTACGATCGGTTCTGAGAGGGTTTAATGGTTGCCGTTGTACGCATTTCGTACCGCTTAGGCGTAGGTGCCAGGGGTTGCACTCGAGGTTTTGCGGTTTTTCCACTGAACCTTGACATGCCAAGCCTTCATCTCCGCTCAAAGCATATCGACAGTACCTACCTTGGCTAATCATTCAGACCGCCCACGTTACAGCCCCTTGGGCACGAAGAACCTAGACTGGAGCCTAAAGCCTGAAACCTCAAACCCAAACTCCCCAACCACAGCAGATCAAAAATCCTAAAGACTTAAACCTCAAGCAGAATGTCCAAGTACAACCCCAACCACAAGCCTCTAAACCCCCAAAACTAACGAAACAAATCCTGGTGCTCCTCGGCAATGCATTCCGCTGTCTTGTCATTCCACTTCTGAGACGGACATTTTCCTGACGGTTTGGGGCTTTGGAGGGTGTCAGGGTTTAGGTTCTCCTAAAGTTAAAGGCTCAACGAGGATGGCAGCAAAGCAAAAGCTGTCGGGGGGTGGGGGGTAAAGCGGACGGTTTCAGTGTGTTTTGAGGTTTCGAGTTTGGGTATTCAACATTTAGGGTTCGATGATCTAGCGGGCTTGTTGATTTTAGACCTGGGTTGTGGGGAATGCTAGACTGCATTCAGGGATTATATGGGGTATCAGTACGAATTATTCAGATCTCTACATTAACCAGCTTCACCGTCATCAACACGATCACCACCATCACCACACCACCACCGTCGACATCGTCATCATCATCACCACCATCACCAGCGGGGAAAATACTGTCATGATGTCTATCAGTATCGTCGTGAACATTTTCGTCCCAGTCTCTGTGCCAACACTACAAGTGTCTCATCATCATTGTCATAGGAGGAAGGATTTACTCAGCGGATTCATACGGCCAACACATGGTGCACAGAAGCAAACCAAATAAGGCTGATACGCCGATTTGGGCAATCCAAACTGTCTCTTGGCGTGTCTGCTGTAAAGTCTTTGCTAAACCCAAACTAGAAAGACAAGTCCCAAATTGACGTCGACCGCTTCGAACATGTTAAATCCCTTGGCATGCACAATAAACAACTCCCCGAAATCCAAACCAGGAATCCTCCTAAACCCTAAACCCTAAACCCAAACCCACAAACCCTTGCCTCAAGCAGAACCCTCAGAGCTGAAACCCTAAACCGCTTGGCAAATATTCCAACATGTGAAATACCTAGAGGGTCATACCCTACCCCCATTTTTAGGTTACCTAGTCTTATGGTTAGGATCTCCTGTATAGAAAAGTAGGTACCTTAAAAACAGGGGTAGGGTATGAGCCTAGAGGTAATGGCTTGGCACAGCTTCATCTGCTAGAGTCGCTCAGGATCGTACCAGGTAAGCTGTACCTCCGGGCATGGCACAGATGGCTTTGGGGTGGAGGCTGTGCTGAAACATGTCCTCGACGATTTAGGAGGTCGGGCTCGGGATTGCCCTCTGCAAGCACAGAGCCCCAAACTATGAAGTTGTAAGCCTCAAATCCCAAAAATCACGGTCTGAAGACTTCGTGACAATATCCACTACACCCCTGCTAAACCCCAATTCAAAACCTAAACCGTGGATCTTGCGAAGGCCCGTAAGAGTTACTTCAGGAACCTGCTTGCAGACCTCGAACTGTAGTAAAATCAAGTCAACGTCCCTGCCGCATCCAATGAAACCCTACCTAAACCCTAAACCCTAAACCATTTAAACCCCTACACCCGAAAAGGCGGTTTTGCAGTCTGGGAACTTTCTATTTCTTGCCCTGAAAGACAGAAGAGAAAGCTTCTAAACTTGTATACTGGGCTTTTAAGTGACCAGGGAGAAAAAAGTATAAACTTTTATTTCCTAATGGTTCCTTTAAGGAAAAAAAGTATTAAAGTATGGTACTCCAGAGCCCAGTATAAGGCCGCTGTGAAAATCTGCAAAGCCACTTCCGAAACCAGAAGGATACTGTGACCCTAAACCTAAACTGCCCCAAACCCGAAGCCCCAAATCAAACCTCATACCCTAAACCCGAAGCCCCAAACCCGAAACCGATATTAACAAAAACCCAAGCCGGCGGCCAGGGTCTGACAGGAAAGCCCGAAAGAAATACTACAAGCTTGTATACTCCCTTCTTCAATATCCGGCCCAAAAAAATTCAAAATTTCTATGGTGGGTTTAGGGTTTAGGGATGCACCAGATGTGTAAGGCGCAAGGTTTAGTTTACTTTTCTCCCATTGGGTATAAAAGTATAAGTTAATAAGGCCCTACTGGGATCCCAAACCCTTTCTGGAGCCCTTCTCGTAACCCACACAGAACCCTTAAAGGAACCCTAAACCTAGATCCCTAAACCTTCCTAAAGGAACGAGAACGAGGGGCCCCAGCTACCTAAGAATAAAGGGGCACTCTTTTTGGCATAGGATAGTTGTGTATAATAGGGCCCCAAAAAAACACATAAACAAAAGGGTAGGGATATCCCATATAAACCTCCTTATCATGAAGCCCAATAAGGTAGGGATGTCCCTATAAAATTCTTATGCTTATGTCCTTTTTGGGTCCCTAATATAAGGAACCTTGGACCACAAAAACGGAAACACCTGCCACCGAGGAAGACCCCGGCCCACAAATCCTTAAATAGGCCTTATTGGGTCCTTATTATGGGCATTAAGGCCCCCTACCCCCCCTCCCCCTACCCCCTCAGGGTCCCTATGATACGAGTGGCCTCAATAGTTGAAAGTAGGCTTTGGGGGTACCGTACGTATACTCTATTCTACTCGGAAAAATTCACGGGATCATCTTGGTCTCGATGTCGACGCCTATGTAGGGTTCTAGGGCTTTGGGGCTTAGACTTTCCCAGCCAGCCCTTAAACATAAGGGCTTCGACTCAAAGAAAGGACCCAAAAGAAAGGTGTATAAGGGTGTCACGGGGTCGAACTGGCCCGTAACTAAGCCAAAAAACCCAGGTAGAGCCGGATTTAGGTTCTGTTTTGCTATAGTTCGTTTTTCTCACTGGCTCAAAACCCAAGGGAATAAAAGTTGAAACTTTCAGAATCGACTACCTTATAAGAACCCCAAATGTTGAAAAGTTGAGTCTACAGCCAATAAGTTTTTTGGTGGGAACCCTAAGAACGAGCATACTAATGGTTCAAAGTCTTCCGCTTTGCCGGGTTTGGGCATGACGTTTGCAGAGCTAGCGATAAGTGTCCAGGGTTTCGGAACCCTACTCACAGCATTAGTAGATTCTTCGAGCTTGACAAGGGGTTTTCATAGGCCTTTACAAGCATTGCATAGGGTTTCGGGGCAGTTGTAATATGGGTCCCGTTAACAAACCTGAACCTTCAACCAAAATGCCAGGACTAGGCTCGGACCTACTTAAAGGATCATGGGACTTAGTAACCAGGGTTATGAATAAGGTAACTATACTTATAAATACTTCTAACCCCAATTAGGGGACTTATAACCTTACTTACTAAGTCCCTTCATCCTCCAAGTAGTGTACCCCGAATCAGGATCCTGCATGATGTAGGGCTTTGATTGCTAGTGGACTGCTAGTGTCCTCGCTTTAACAGCCAGAACATACACTCACCAAGTTCCTATTTAAACCTACATAAACTCACCGAGACCCCGTCATATAAACCCTACATCACTTTTTTCGGGGCAGGTACCAGTACGACTCGTCGTACTTCCACATCGTTGAATCCCTTGGCGGTATCCGAGGCTGAGTCATTGTAATTAGGGTTGGATTCCCTCTATCCGGCTCAGCCACTAGTGCTACAAAAGCTTAGTTGACTGGGCTTTTAAGTGACAAACTTTTATTTCATAATGGTTCCTTTAAGGAAAAACAGTATTAAAGTATGGTACTCCAGAGCCCAGTTGATGGGCTCCAACGGTAGGTTTAGGAATTCGCTAAACCCTAAACTTCACGGATGATTCGGATTCTAGGCTTAAGAAGACCTAGGGTGTTACAAAGGGCTTGCGGGTGCTTAAAGGGATCTGTAGGGTTCCTTAAAAGGGATCTAAAGGTTCCTGAAAGGGATCTATAGGGTTTAGGGTTTAGGGTCTACTGGGAGGGGCAGGGGGCTTAGTAAGTAGGTTATAAGTAGAGTTATAAGTACCCTAAATGGAGTTACCCCCAATTTTAACCCTACTTATAAACGGCTTACTAGACCTAGGGTCTATACTTCGAGGAAGGGACTTAGTGAGTCCGGCTATACGTACCTTAATTGGTGCTAGACCTAAATATATCTACAGCTGTCTTGCTTATAGCCCTGGCTACTAAAACCCATGGCCCTTTAAGTAAGGGTTGCTATAATGGTTACCATAGAGCCACTGTTCTGGTTTCTAGAAGGGCTCCTGCAAGGGTAGCTTACAGACTTGTGGGCTTGTCGGGGCGGGGCAGCGAGAAGCTCTGGTCCTTTGCGTTCTGCCTAGATCTTGCATCAGACGGACATACTCGAATCATATACTTAAGGGCAGAGAATTCCTGGCCCAAAATACTGTAAAACTTGATTTAAATTGTGGTAGGGTTATATGAGCCCCAAAGCCAAAAGCTTACCTACTCAGACTCCTAGGCGTACAGCCTCCAGTGACATGACCATCCTTGTTTTCCTGGCCCCTGTGACGGGGAAACGCCGATGCTCGACTTTCCAAATCAATCCCAACACTAACTGAGAGTAATTGTCGCCATGATCCTTCTGGTTCCGTAGTTTATTTGCAAGGATATCCCACACAAACAACTATCATGATAATATAGCTATTAATGACAACCTGTAACCATTCAGCTGCTGAGAACAACAGATGGTTGGGATCGAAAGGCTTCCCTATCCGTGATCGCTAAACCCCAATATAGGGGCCTTAATCATTAGAATAGAGTTTGGGGGGTATATTATACCATAATCATGATAAGGAACCCCCTCCCAAACCCTTTTCTAATTATTTCGGCCCCTATAGGAAACCCCAAGCGCCAGCTCTTTGGGTGGCCCGGGCTGTTGCTGGCATCCGACCATGTAGCCTTGCATACAATCTTGATGGCGACTGCTGTAGCATGTTGTAGGGCTCGGGTTGTTTAGTGTCTTACGGGCTTGGGCTGTGGGGCGTTTGGGTTTAGGACTTAGACTTAGTGTTCAGGATTCAGGAAATGAAGGTTTATGGTTCTTTCCGGGTCGCACTCCAAGCTTTGTGCGGTAGAAAGCTGGGATTGAAAAGGGGCTTACACCAGGTGCTACAGGTGGCTGGATAACGTAAAGGTTCGCCCTGAAGCCATGAGGTGAAGCTGTCTTGTACCCAGTGTTCAATAATCTACTACTACTACTACTACTACTACTACTACTACTACTACTCGCGACCCAGCAATTTCCAAAACAATGCTGTTAAGAGCTCACGTACTTGCCGGGTTCGGGTATTTTACTACTACAAATACATGCAGCTTATAGGAGAATGTTATTGCACAAAATTATGTCTATATGTATATATATATATATATATATGTACACATTTTTGACCGGGCGCACCTGAAACGCCAAACGAAAATCAATCACCTGTGAAGGTCGGGGATCTTACGCTCCGGATGCCCCTCTCTTCGGTGTATGTACGTATGTTTGTATGTATCTACGTATGTATGTATGTATGTAAGTATGTAAGTATGTATGTATGGGGTTTAGGGTTTCGGGTTTGGGGATTATGGTTTAGGGGTGTATGTATGTGTATGTGTATGGATATGGATATGGATATTATCGATATGGATATGGATATGTGTCTGTGTATGCCTGTGTGTCTGTGTGCGTGCACACGAAAATACGATGTAGACTGCGGCGAGACAATCCGGTTGTTGGGGTCTCTCTAGCCTCGCTATAATAGTACAACCCTAGACCCTATTTGGAGGATCAGGGGACTTAGTAAGTCGTTTATAAGTAGGGTTATAATTGGGGTAACTCCATTTAGGGTACTTATAACCTACTTACTAAGTCCCCTGCCCCTCCAAGTAGACCCTAAGCCAAGTAGTACAGTAAAAGCCCAAAGCTTGGAAACCCAATAGCTTCAGCCCCTAAGGCTACTGTATAGGCAATCCCAGCACTAATTGTCCTTGATCCGGTTTCCAACTGTTTGGGGCTCCTAAACCCTAAACCCTAAACCCAACTGTTTGGGGCTTACATACTGCAAGGCCTCTATTATAGTATAACTCTACACTACTCGCTTGGGGCTTTGGGTTTGGGTGTACGCAAAACTCGGATGTGCGGCGCTGAGGGATCAGCAAGGTCAAATCAACCAGCTGCTGAACTCGAAACCCTGAGCCCTAAACCCTAAACCCCCACACCCTACACCCTAAATCCTAAACCCTTGAAAGCCAACCTTGGAGCAAGCTGCAGAAATCGGAGCTCACCTGTTCAGCTTGAGGCCAAGGGGCCGTACTTGTCCCACCAATTCGCTTTGCAATCCGGGACAGTGCACCTCAAGGTGGAAGCTTCAGGATTTGGGGTTTAGGGATTTAGGGTTTGGGGTCTAGGGTTTGTTGTTACTGGAACTGGTGACAATGTGCTGTCAAACCTGTGCTGTGGAGGCAAATCGTCCCAGGTGTTGGGGCCAGGGCTTCTAATCTATACAGATTCTCGGACATGACGTGGCAAGCATCTGAAGCTTGAATCGAGCCCTAAACCGAAAAATCCGCTTCTGCGTGCCAAGACCTCCTGAAGGTTTAGGATTTGAAGTTGGGTCTTTAGGGTTCGAAGGGGCCTGGGCAAACCAGCGTGCATGCCCTGCATGATAAACGGCATATGGCAGGCTCGTGGCTCCCGAAACATGGAGAGCACACGCAACCATCGAAGCATTGCAGTACAGCCGACCCATACCTTTCGGGCCCGTCATCATCAACATCATCAGGAGAAAACATGATTGGCAGCATGCCCATCACCATCATCTTCATGTTCATATTCCTATCCATGTTCATATTCGTATCCATAACCATATCCATACTCATGTTCTCATCAACCACACCATCCTCATCGGCATCCTTATCCTCATTCTCGCCATCACAATGACATAATGCAAACATGACATGATCACGATCGGTATCAGGTTATGATCATCACAACTGCCATCACCATCAGCACCATTACCATCACCATCATCAGCATGACCATCGTCATCCTTCTCTCGTGGTATGCATGCTCGTCACCACCACTATCCATCGCCTACACGGCCTACATGATCAGCACCAGCAGCGGCAGCAACATCAACAGCAGCAGCAGCAGAACCCAGCAGGCATCAGCGGCAAGCCCCACAAGAAGCACAACCTCAGACACACCAACCTCAATCCAAACCACAACAACAACATTGTGTGAGTTGCACTGGTGGTTCTGCTAATTGCGCCTATCAGCTATGCATGAACCAGGCGTCCTCAGCTCATATCAGGCCTTTTCGTTGGACTGCCACCGTTACAGATCAGGCAGTCCCCCTGCTGAAAAACTTGCAAGCTGGTGTGCATCATGACGACTCCGCAGACAACCTTCAACCACAACCACAACCACAACAACAACAGCAGCAACAGCAGCAGCAACAACAACAGCAACAACAGCAGCAACAACAACAGCAACAACAACAGCAACAGCAGCAACAACAACAACCGCAACAACAGCAACAGCAACACCACCGCCACCGCCACCACCACCACCACCACCACCACCACCACCACCCCCGCCGGCAGCAGCAGCAGCAGCAGGGACAGAAACGTAAACTGCAACTGCAACTACGACATATATCATGAAAGTTCTCGGCCCACAATCCCTAACCCTAAAACTCAAGTCCTCAGAGCTTTGGGCTGCAGGGCTTGGGACTAGGCTTCAGGATCCCCCAAGTCCGAATCGCCTGCATAAACCCTAAAGGCCCTATATAATACGGTTGATGGTCCCTCAAGTTAGTCTAAGTCTAGGTAGTCCTTTGGGATATTTTAGATTTTCCCTTATTGGGCTTAATAGGACACTACGGTTGATGGACAAAATCCTGCATGACCCATAATAAGGATTATACCATAATTCCCATAGTTTAGGGTCCTTAGGGTCATGCAGGATTTTGTCCATCAACCGTATGAATCCCTTCTGAGCCCCCATAAACCCTATACAACATCCACTGGCACCTGAGGATTGCTCCCTTGAATCCTCCCGCTTGCTAATTACAAGAAACCCAAGACTCCTCGCGCTCGTTTAGGGATACAGAAACGGTACCTGCACTATAAGATACAGTCTATATTGAACTTAGACCCCTAGCAAAAATTACAATTTTAGCTTTTTCTTAGGGGTTATAAAAACCAAAGATTGAATACAGTTATTTCTAAGTACCCCTAAGCAGTAAGATCTTGTGCCTGGATTTCGGGCCCTCTGAAGCAAACCCGTCACCCCGAACCCTCAGGGCGTCACTGGCCATAGTCAAACTGGACAAAGTGCCCAAACTGGCCTCCGCCTTGCAGGGCTTGTTAAGGGGTTTGATTTAGCTCACTGGCCCAAAACCCAAGGAAATAAAAGTTGAGAATCGACTACCTGATAAGAACGCGAAAAGTTGAAAAGTTGAGTTTACAGCCAATAAGTTTAAGTTACCATAATGAAGGAAGCCTTAAGATTTACTATAGATGCCTATTATGGTAGCTTAAACTATTAAACTAAACCCCTTAAGGAGAACCCAGCCTAGGTTGTCGAAGGCTGTAAATCGAAGCCGGAAAGATGGAACATGATTATCCTCCTCTCGTACCCAGACCTTCCAAAATCCCTTGGTTAAGTTATAAACCTTAGATAAGGGATTTTGGAAGGTCTGGGTAAGGTCTGCTAGACTCCGGAATCCCAGCAACAGCCATCATTATCCGATGTTCTATTTTTCTGAGGTTCACCATAACGCATGTGTTGTTTTGTGCAGGTTTCTTCTAGGATTACAAAGTAAAGGGGTTTCTTGTGGGGTTTATGGTGTTGAAAAGGTTGCACCGGCTTTAAGGTATACACTGTATACACACATCGCATTCTATGATCGCATCTTCTAAGAAGGTGGCTGACAAGAACACGCCTTAGCTCGACTACTTGAGGTCGTGGGCTCACATGGGAGCTTGGGGAGCGTGGGCATTGGATATAGCCAGTAAGTGCTGCATCTAGCATAAGCCGTCTGCACCCTAAGACCTGTACCCTCACCATCTAAATGCGAAACACCTACGTTACACTGAGCCCACAGTTTAGGGTTTAGGGTGCTATTTTGACTTAACGAATAAAGCTTCGGATAGGTTATGGGGGACTACGGGGGCGCCTCGAATGGTTAGGGCTTGGTGCCTTCATGAGCTAGGGTGTCTGGCTACGGCTTAGGGTTTAGGGTTCCGGGGGCTGGTCTCCGTACATGGACCGGAATTTCCAGAAGTTGGACAATCAGTATCTTCATAACATAAGAGGTGAGCTGTTGGAAATTCAGCAGTTTTCGTCCTCCAGGACAATGACGCTTTTAGGTTCTTGGAACCATCTGTGTTTGCACCGGAAACTACTAGCTACGGGCTCAGACCAGAAAAGGTTAACCTTCCAATTATGGTAGGAGTATACATGCCCCAGAACGGTCATGGTTACCTACGCAGCTACTAGATTCAGTAACGATCCCTGGGCTTGCTACAAAGACTCATCAACACCGTGATTGCTTCTGTTTGCGGCAATCAGGATGCGAAGACGTGACTTTGGTAACTTCAGTACTGGTAACACATAACTGGCAGATGTACTGCAAAACATGCACTCACCAACACCCGAGCCTATGAACCTATGAAAAGCAGAAACCCAACTCCAAAGTCATGCAAATCGTTAGCACAATCCCTCCTAAACCCTAAACCTTGTACCCTTAACTCTGTTCCCCCAAACCCTATACTTGATACCCTAAACCCTAAGCGGTGTTGTCAAGTCCACTCTCAAGCTCAGTTTCCAACGCAGCGCGAAGACCGGGGCCCTTGCCAGCAGGAAACTTGCGGTATCGCTCAAAGAGGCTTTGGGTTCAGGGGTTTAGGGTTTCAGGTTTTGAAAATTTCGGGGGTTTAGAGTTTATAGGACAAGAGGAAAGGGGTTTAGGGTTCAGGGTAAGAGGAATGGGGGAGGAGTTGGAATACTGATTTGCGGGCTGCCTTCTTAGGCTTCGGACCCGGGGGGTTCAAGGTTTGGGTTTAGGGTTTATTTGGAGGGGCAGGGGACTTAGTAAGTAGGTTATAAGTAGAGTTATATGTACCCTAAATGGAGTTACCCCAATTATAACCCTACTTATAAACGACTTACTAAGTCCCCTGGCCCTCCAAGTAGGGTGTGGTTTAATTGCTTTGGGGCTTAGAGTTTAGGGTTTAGGGTCTAGGTTCCCCAGTAGCCCCTTGATAATAAGAGTACCCTTTTTCCTACTATAGGGGGACCCAAAAAGAAAAAGGGTAAAAGGGTACTACTGGGGAACCTAGGGGTTCACGCCTTGCCAGGCTTTCAGCAAACGGCTTCCTTAGACGGTTCACAGGTGCTTCAGGCCGGTGCATCCGCCCCTTAACACGCATCCCTAAACCCTAAACCCCTAAACCCTAAACCCCTAAACCCTAAACCCTAAACCGTGGCACGCACAACAAAAAAAGAGAAAAGGATCCCACACCTAGCACATCAGGATCCCGCGCTGGGGGGATTCCTGAAAGCCTCCTTGTGACCTCGGGTATATATCCCGAAGGGTCCATGTGCCCATACAGAATATACCTTGCCCGGAACCTACCTATAGAGGGACTACTTTAAGGCCAGAGTGTCTACTATCTGGGCATGTGGAGCCTTATATACCCTAAATATCCCCAAACCTTTTATGGAACCCTTAAAGGAACCCGGTAAAGGAGTATACCCTAAAAACCCCTAGTCTTTATGGAACCCTTAAATGATCCCTGTGGGCACATGGACCCGTAGAGTAGGTGTTTACGCCGCCTCAAGGGCTCGAGTTCAAACATTGTAATATACGGGCCTTAATATTTAGAATTGGGTTTTGGGGCCCATTAATTATACTATAATTATAATAAGGAACGCCCAAAATACTATAGGTAATTGTTTAAGCCCCTATATTAGGTCGTCTTGTGCCGTTCTGCGGGAGCTAGGACAAACCCTGTAGGGTTTAGGGTTTAGGGTTCAGGGTTTAGGGTGCAATCTCACAGCTAGGCGGTTTTCATGTGGAGGGCTTCGGCTTAAAAGCTTGATTTGGGAATCGGGTTTCCCTGGCCGGGGAAGAAGTACCTAGAGGCTCATACCCTACCCCTTTTTTAGGATACCGAGCTTTATGGTTAGGATCTGTTATATAGAAAATTAGGTACCCTGAAAAAGGGGTAGGGTATGAGCCTCTAGGTAATCCTAAACCCCTCAAAATTAAGTGTCGCTGGTCTGGGGCATCGGCGGGTTGAAAACCGTCACGTTGTAACCTCGTTGCAATAGCGGCGGGCTCGGTAGTCCCAAGGATTAAGGCATTAGGAGCACGGCTTTTCAAGCTTGAGGGTTAAGCTTCGGGTGGGTTTAGGCTTAACTCAGACCTAGGATTTCAGGGTTTAAGGTTAAACCCTAAACCCGAAATCGTGCTTAATGCCAGTGAGGAACATGTGCCAGCCGATCAGAGCTGGTTGCTTGGAGGATCAGGGGACTTAGTAAGCCAGGTTATAAGAAGTATAGTTACCTTCTAAGTCCCATGATCCTTTAAGAGCAAGGAAGGAGTGTACTGCTCGTGAGAGGCATGGCCCTTAATGAAAACTTCTAATGTTGGATTAGGGGCCTTAATAATTAGAATAGGGCTTTGGGTTTATGATACTATACTTGGAGGGGCAAGGGACTTAGTAAGTAGGTTATAAGTAGAGTTATAAGTACCCTAGATGGAGTTACCCCAATTATAACCCTACGTATAAACGACTTACTAAGTCCCCTGCCCCTCCAAGTAATCATAATGAGGAACCCCCCCCCCTAGGGCCCTTACATTATGCTGCATTCTTGGGGTCCCAAAGATATCATGATTGACTTAACGAGTCCAATAGAAGCGATCCTTAAAGTTGTTCCAAGGGTTGTGAGGTGTTCCTGGGGACGTGCTGATGGGGTTTAGGGTTCAGGGCAACGAGAACGAGAGTGACGATGTGATATACGATAGCACTGCAAATAAACATGATGACGTCTTAGGGCTTTTGGTAAAGTCCTTACTACCCTAATAAGCCACAGAAATAAAACGGTTAAACTTTCCGATTCCTACTGAACTAAAAGAAGCCAAAAAGTTTAAAGGATACTTGGAGAGGGTTATGATTGGGGTAACTCCAATATTTAGGGTACTTCTAACTCTACTTATAACCGACTTACTAAGTCCCCTGCCCCTCCAAGTAGACCCTAAACCCTCTAAAGATCCCTTTAAGGAACCCCATAGATCCCTTTAAGGAGCCCTTTAGGAACCCTTACTAAGTCCCCTGCCCCTCCAAGTAGGTATTGGGGATCTAAGAGTCGGATGGCGGGTCTTAGGTGCCGGATTATAGTAGAAGCCCAAAAGTTGGAAACCTCATAGCCTCAATCCTTAAGAGTAATGTATAGGGTACCCCAGCAGTATTTAGCCTCAATCCGGTTTCCAACTTTATGGAGTTTACTGTAGGGTATATTATCCTCATGCCCTTAAGGTAGAGTATAGGGGATCCTAGCACAAATCCTCCTAAACCCATGTTCCAACTTTATGGAGTTTACTGTAAGTGCTTGCTCGGTCGCAGATAGCAATCAAAGCCCGGGGATCCTTCTCAAGCCTATATAAACCCTACCTTAACCCCAAATAGCCTGCCTTTTTAAGGACTTATATAAAGAACTCATATTACGGAACCCCAAAAAGGTGGGTTATTTGGGGTTAAGGTAAACCCTAAACCGATTTGGGGCTTTTTGCAGACTTCGGGTCCCCCATGCGGGTTTGCGCTCGGGGTTTAGGGTTCGCGATTGTTGAGGGCCATATAAGGTTTAGGGTTCAGGGTTTACGGTTTAGACATGCATAGGATAGGGACGACAAAAATTAAACAGGGAAGGGCTTTGAAGGATTGGTTATCAGAGAAAAAGCGTGGAAACCCTGCGGAATAGCATTGCGCATTTGTCAATGCCCTATATCATGCCAACAGGTTATTTGGCGGTCGGGACCCGAAGTGCAACGGCCGAGTCGCGCAAGATTCGCGTGATGTCGTAGTGGCGTGGGCAGAGGATCACTACCTGGCTGGATACGGCATATAAGGCAAAGTTACAACAATCAGCCCTGAGCACTTAACCCCTGTAACTCCTAAACCTCTAAATTTCAAATGCCTGAACCCCTAAGGCCCTAAACCAAAACGGTAAAAATTTACACCGCTTGGTTCTTGCTAAGGGATTGTAGTCTAAGCTACCAGAGTTCTGGATGAGTGACTGCTCTGGCTCGTTCTACTCCTTCGAACCAGGTTTTTGGCTTAGGGTTTAGGACTTCATGTTGCAAGCAGGCAAGGCAATACTTCCTACATCGTTCTACCAAAACCCTAAACCCTAAAACCACCTGAAATTCTGGGGCCTGAGGACGTGCCTCAACGCACGGAGCACCCTCAAGCCACTCAGCCCGAAAACCTTAAACCCTATAAGACCTGGTTGGGATACCTTCTGCCCTTGCATGACAGCCAGCATTCCCTAAACAGGATGTTCGGAGCCTCGTTGTGCAAGTACCACATGACCTCAAGTCTAAGTTTAGGATTCAAGGTTTGGGATGAGGGATTTTAGAACATATGCTATCTTGACCGGAAATCTCTGCCGATAAAATCACTACTGCTGCCTTCCGGCGTTTACAAGCATTATGAATCGTTGTGGACGTGGTCGTCGTCGTCGTAGTAGTAGTAGTAGGAGTAGTAGGAGTAAGAGTAGGAGTAGTAGTAGTAGTAGTAGGAGTAGTAGGAGTAGTAGTAGTAGTAGCAGTAGTAGTAGTAGTAGCAGTAGTAGTCGTGGTAGTAGTTGTAGTGGTAGTAGTAGTAGTAGTAGTAGTAGTAGTAGGAGTAGCAGTAGCAGTAGCAGTAGCAGTAGCAGTAGCAGTAGCAGTCAGTAGCAGCAGTAGTAGTAGTAGTAGTAGTAGTAGTAGTGGTAGTAGTAGTAGCAGCAGTAGTAGTAGTAGTAGTAGTAGTAGTAGTAGTAGTAGTAGTAGTAATAGTTGTTGTTGTTGTAGTGGTGGCAGAAGCAGTAGCAGCTTCACTAGCAGTAGTGGCAGTAGTATTGTTAGTAGTAGTAGTAGTAGCAGCAGAAGTAGTAGTAGTGGTAGTAGCAACAGCAAGAGTAGTAGTCGTCGTAGTAGCAGTGGTAGTGGTAGTGGTAGTGGCAGTAGTACTCGCCGTCGTCGTAGCAGCAGCAGCAGCAAACGAGAAGTAGCAGGAGTAGTAGTCGTCGTAGTAGTAGCAACAGAAGCAGCAGCAGGAGTCGTTCGAGATGAAGTGGAGTGAGTGTGTAAGCACTTAAGCTTGATGATTCCCTGCTAGGGCTTACATCCCAGATCTTGGTATCTCGCATATACTACGGCGTCAGCATGTCTTATGTGGGAATTGTGGCAACACATGGGACTCAAGGCGCTTCTGTAGATTCTACACAGCATGTAGCTCCAACGACTTAAATCCCTGCACCCCAGCAGCAAAGCCCAACATGGTGGAACCTTCACCCCCAACTTCACAACTACCCGACCCTTCATTTCTGCGCATGCCGCGCTGTGAGTTTTCAAGGGCCCTGAAGCCCATGGTCTTCGAAACTAATCTCCTCACAGTGACAGAATGTGAGGCTTCTTTGGTGCAGACAGCGTTGCTTTATGCCGAGCTTGCATAGCATTTGATTCAGTGCAACCTAAACCCTAAATCCTACACCAGCAATTCCGACACCTTGCATGGACTTAAGCCGACAAAGCCATAAAGCCTGTCCTCTAACGCCCGCATAACGCCTCTCTAAACCCACAAACCCGAAGCTAGCTCAATGCCTGTCCAAAAGCTGAGGATCACTGGGTCAATAGAATATAAAATAGGGTTCTTTAAAGGGTTCCTTTAAGGGTTTAGGGTTTGGGGTTTAGGGTTTGGGCTGGGTTAACATGTAGTAGGATTCCTTAAAGGCTTCCTTTAAGGGATGGAAAAGGAATCTACAAGGATTTGGGGGTCCCTTTAAGCGAATATGCATAAGGAATCTACAAGGATTTAGGGTTTATAGGGTTTAAAGCAGAAGCCAGAAAGTTGGAACATCAGTATCCTCATGCCCTTAAGGTAAAGTATAGGGGATCCCAGCACTAATCATCCTAAATGCATGTTCCAACTTTCTGGAATTCACTTTAGGGCGGGTTCTGGTTTAGGGTTCCTCAACGGGCTTCTATTAGAGGACTTATAAGGAATCTACAAGGATTTGGGGGTTTCTTATAAGGAATCTACAAGGATTTGGGGGTTTGTGGTTTGGGGCTTTGGGTTTCATCGCTTTCGGGCTTCAAGAATCAAGAAGAAGCATTAGGATGCTTGCTACAGCTTCCCGAAGGCCCTAAGGAATCTTTGCGGGCTCTATCACATAGGGGCCGCAATGATTAGAATAGGGTTTTGGGGTGTTATATCATTCGTGCGGTCCTATTAGCACACGTCCGCCTGCGACAATGTTCACAGTAACAATTCAGGGGTTTTAGTGGCGTGGCCTGTGCCTTACAAACTCACGCAGGATTTATGTCATCCGCCGTAATCGCAATTATGCTGAAACTTACTTGCAGTAGACTCCTGATTCATGCACCCCTTGTCCGTAATTAAAGTTTATGATTATGATAATGGGGATCCCGAAATTAGTGAAGGGCCTTGAAAGAAAGGGTGTTTATTGAGCAGCAGTTTATATGTCAAACACCAGGCTCTAAACCGTAAACCCTTCAACAGTCCTAGGTATCGGAGACGAAAGCAGGCGGGAAATCTAATCAACAAAGGTCCGCAACCGTGTCCCCAAATCCCTGGCCCTGGGTCATGAATTAACAAAAGAAGCTAAACCCATAACGGCCATAATGTAGGAACCTGATTAAGAAACCTGGGGCATTTATTAGGGTCCTAAATAGGGATCCTAATATATTGGGGGTTATAGGGCCAGGGTTTCTTAATCAAGTTCCTACATTAACCATAATCAGCATGACTCTGACACACTGTATCCATCGCAGACCTGCAGATGCTGACCCCACACGGACCCAGTGGACCCTTTGGTCAGTCCGATAGTCCTTTGAAGAATTGTACACGCTCTGCCAGAGCTGTTGCAGAAATGCCGGGAACCAAGAAAAGCAGGATCCCCCGCAAAACAAGGGGGCAACATAGAGGCTTTATAATTAATGCTTAGAATATGGCTTTAGGGGGTTTCTTCTACCATCAGTTTCATAGGGAGCATGAGGGGACATGTTCGCTGGACCCGAACCGCATACTATCTTGGAGCATCACTATCGAAATCTGTTTTTGTCCATTAATAATGCGAATCCCATCATTAGACATCCTGATCCCATGACGCAATATTCTGGAGTGCACTCGTAGGGCTTTGGGCTTTGGGGTTCTATGGCTTTAAGTCTTCGCTTGATTTTGCAGGATAGCCGAGACAGGACACACAGATAATTCGAGTGAGAGGGAGGGAGCACGAGACAGAGAGAGAGAGAGAGACAAATAAATCCACGATGAGCATATACATATATGATATATGAGTATATATATATGTATGTGTATGTATATGTATATGTATATGTATATACATATATTTGTATGCCTCTCTCTCTCTCTCCCTCACACACACAGACACGACATACACACACAGACAGACACACACACACACAAACAAACACACACACACACACCCACACGCACACGCACACGCACACACACACAAAAGAAAACATATGTCAATCTGGCCCAGCCTCACAGCTCCAGAATAGAAAAATGCGGACTGAACAGCTGGGGCCAGGGTGTTTTTTTGTTGTAGCCCCTTTTTGCTCGTGCCCCGTGTCATTGGTTTGTAGAACTTGTTTTGCTGTCGTCCCCGGGTGTGCAAAGTGTTTTTTTTTTGGTTGGGCGCCGCGACCTTTCGGCGGGGCCAGAGCAAAAAAAACACCACAAAGAAAAAAAAACGACTCACTCACTGCGGCGCTGGACCTCGATGCTCACTCATTTCTTTTCCGGGGCGACTTTTCCGGCCGGGCCTGGCTGGTGTTTTTTTCCTTTGCTGCGGGCCCGCGCGGACGCTCACTCACTCACTGCGGACCTGGGCGGCGATGCCTCCCGCCGGGGTGGTGTTTTTGTTTTTGCTGCCCGGACCGGGGTGTTCTTTTTTTTGCTGTGGCCCCGCCCGGAGGCTCACTCACTCACTGTGGGCTGGGGCGATTTCGGCAAGGCCCGGGTGGTGTTGATTTTTTTTGCTGCGGCCCCGCCGAACCCGGCGAGCCAATAACAAAAAAATGTCTGGTGTACTACATCGGGTCTAAAAAGCCCGGCGGGGCCACAGCAAAAAGAAAACACCACTTCCAACAGCTGGACCATGGGTGCACATGGAACTTGTGGCTAACACCCTAAATCACCGTAAAACCATGAAGGCTGCAGCCCCCAAAACGTCTTTCTTGGTTGCCAGGAAGTACGAGTCACGGGATGTGTGTGCCGTCTGTGCAGCACAGCTGGCACCAGAAGCTCATGATCGAATCCGAAGATGCGAATAAGATCGGCCTAAAATAATGTGACGATCCCCATAAAACCTCTTGAAAAGGAGACTACAGTCTTAGCAACATGGTTCTACCGGTACACCCTTTGCCAGAAGTTGTGAGCAGTGTTCCTGTCCTTGCTGCTACGGCTGCATTGCTGTTTGCGCTAAAGGCTGAGCCAGTGGGGACAGGCACGTCACCAATGTCGAGTACCTGTACAAGCCCCAGACCCTGAGCAGTATATCCTAAACTTTGGCTAGCACTAACTCGGCCAACTAAACCCATAAATGCGACGCCTACAGGCCACAACAGCACTCTTATGAAGCACTGCACAGGGAATCCAGTAATTTAGGGTTTAGTGCTTGTTTTGGGTTAAAGCAGTTTGTTTACTGGTCATCGGTTTAAGGCTAAGGGATAGCAGGATCCAGATGGAAGGCACGGGACCAGCTGTCGGCTGCACCGCCAATCTTACCTCTCATTCACCTCCCTCCGACCCCGGCGAAAGCATAGGATCCTAAACACTGAAA
Source organism: Symbiodinium sp. clade A Y106 (assembly GCA_003297005.1). Lineage (NCBI taxonomy): Eukaryota > Dinophyceae > Suessiales > Symbiodiniaceae > Symbiodinium > Symbiodinium sp. clade A. Next base: position 100,114 of record BGNK01000926.1, read on the forward strand.
ACCATGCCGCAAAAGTCCACAGAAACAAATGGAGACCACAAATGAGGTCTTCGGAACCCCACTGCAAGGGCTATCATTTCCAAGCCCAAACCCTAAATCCACGGAACCATCAAACCAAAAACTGCCCCAAGATGCGAGGGGCGTCTATCCTACATCCCGTGAATCCCCAACCCTAGACCTCTAGACCCTAAGCTCTAAACCCCTAAACCCTAAATCAAACGAGCCCTAAACCCTAGACACAGCCAAACTACGAGCCGAGTCTGGTCTTGTGTGACGCACAGGACTGCATGAAAGATCTAACGTCATGGCACTCTCGCAGCGCTCTGGAGAAGCCCCAACCGAGCGTTGGAGTCATAATCCGAGCAAGCTAGAACGTTGTACCTTTATTGTTGTATGGCCAGGATCCTATAATGAGAAACCAAGGGAACCCCAAAGTGGTACTACGTGTTTTTGTGTAGGTAGGGAAGCCATCTGCGGGAGAAAAGAAACAAACGAAACAACCAACTCTTGGGTGCAACGTTGCTAAAGGCTCGTGCGAGCTACAATATGCTATAGAGGCTCATGGCCGTTGTGGCATTCTAGGATCCCCCGACGAGGAACCTAAGACCACGAAAAGGGAACGAGGGCACACTGGGAGACATAGAATTACACGATACAACCAGCAACCAAGGATCTTGGTGACCCGTTGAGCATCGCCAAACAAAATCTTTATGAGTTTGTGCTCTCGTGCGTTGGGTTCTTCAGAACGTCTCACTCAGGAAGACTCTGGTATTCCTGGACTCGAGAGTCCAGTCTGTCTCCCTTCATCGGCGACATCCCTTTCGGCATCTGTCGACGCAGCCGCCGACAGTTTCGTGGACGAGGGTGTAACGTTTCGGGGTTTCCTAGGTTTTGGTAGAAGGCTTGCAGAACATGTTGTAAGGATCTTCAGCCGTTGTATAAGCTGTTATGTTAGTATAGGGCTGTTGGGGTTCAGGGTTCCTTAAGAGCATGCACTCTAAACCCTAACCCCTACTACAGTTGAAGGAACACTCCAGACGTAAATCATCCTAAATCTAGGGCCCTGCATACTCAGGGTAACGGATATTCGACGGATATTATTGTCTCTGTGGATGCTACAGCCTGCTCGATGTTTGCTGAGAGAAGGAGGCTCAGGGACCCTAATAATTCATTCCTTAATTAGGGTTGAGGGTTGAGGGTTAGGGGTTTCAGTTAAGGATTTTGGGTGGGATTTGGGTGTGGAGTGATATGCCCCTGTAATCCCCATAAAGTACCAAAACCAGAATTTTACATCTGCGCTGATGCTACTGAATGCTATTGCAATGTAATGTAGAAGCCCATACTCAGGAAGCTTCCGACAGTTAGGGCCAACATGCTATAGGGGCCTGAATAAATAGAATAGGGTTTTGAGGCCCTTTCTACTATAATTAAAATAAGGAACCGCCAAAATAGTATGGGTAATTATTGAGGCCCCTATATTAGGGGCCTTAATGATTAGAACGGGGCTTTGCGTGTTGCTTAGGGTTTAGGGTTGCCTTAGTGACTAGAACGGGGCTTTGGGGGTTACTGTTTGGAGGATCAGGGGACTTAGTAAGTAAGATTATGAGTACTTCAATCGGGGTGATAAGCAGCTGTAAGTCTAGTTACGTTGTTTAAAACCCTAGTCACTAAGTGGGAGTTTCCGAAAATAGGGGACCCGAATATAGTACCCCAAATCGTAGGATCCTTATTATAAGGACCCCAAAATAAGGTAACCCCTTATTTTCGGAAACTCCTAACTCCCATTGGGCTCCCTAGCTGCATGCGAAAGTCACAGGCCTGACCTGGTCAACACGAAGATGACAAGAGGTTTAAGGCAGGGCTTGGGATTTAATATAGGGGCCTTAATAACTTGAATAAGGGTTCCTTTAACGGGTTTCTTCGAAAAGGGGTCTATAAGGGTTACTATAAGGATATGGGTTTAGTATAGGGGGCCTTAACAATTAGATTATGGCTTTGGGGACCATTGTGCTATAATCATGATAAGGAACCACCAAAATAATATTGGCTATTAGTTAGGCTTCTGATTCTGTAGTAGGGTTTAGGGTTCAGGGTTTGGTGCTTAGGGTTTGGCTTGATCTCTCGAATTTTGCAGCTGCATTGTTCAAGGCTCGCGAATGTAACTCTACGATCCTGGAAATACAGAATACTCCCCAGACTGTGGGGCTCGTTATAATGATTTTAGATGGCTTTTGTTGAAGGGAAAGTAAACGGTGCATCTGGAGCCTCAGCTTCTGCATATTTGTCTCTACTCCCGACAAGCCGTGACAAGCCCTGTCTTAGTTGCCGAGTTCATGCGCTAATAGTTACCACTTTCAGTTCTGTAGCGGACATCTTATCCCCGAACGGTGTCAAGGATGCTCATTCAGCTACCAAGCGTTAAACCCTACACCATGAAGCCTACCCGTTGGTTGGAACAAGGCCCTCCTACTCTTCGTTGTCTAAACCTATAGCAATGAGCTAACCCCGAACTTGTCAGCACAGCAGTGGCCACGAAACCACGGGCGGATGCGCAAAATAACGCGCACAGAATAAGAAACCAAGATGCTCCTGTGAGCTGCGTGCAGCGCCAGAGCCCTGTAGGTTTTAGCAATACCCTAAACGGTAAACCGTTCCTATCTACTGCTGAAGTTTCCTACTGGAGGGAGCCTAAGGCTAACCCCTAAACCCTAAACCCTAAAACCCTAAACCCTTAACCCTAAACCCTAAAACAGGCTAAGCCGCAGGCTGTCTTGACGTACAAGTAGAAGTCTGCAATCTGCCAACAGCAAACTACAGGCTGCCCTGGGGTTCATATGAAGTAGGCCGTTTATTTCTGAATTTTAGGGTCCTCCGTAGGGTTTAGAGTTTAGGTCTTTTAGGGCTTAGGTATAGAGGAATTATTGTGCCATGAACATCACGGTACATCGCTGTGCGTGTTTCTTGGCTCTGCATTCGAGGTGTAGCTCCAAATTTCGAACCCACCAAATCGCGCACAAGGGTCCGAGACTGACCCACAAAACCCACAGCATGACCATCGACACGTTCACGACGTTGCGGACATGATGCCTTGAGAACTATGCCAGACGCAAGGACAGTAGGACATGCCGCAAGAGAAACAGAACAGCAAGACCAAATCCTACATCCTGAATTAATGACATATGGGTACTACTTGGTGGATCAGGAGACTTAGTAACTAAGCTTTACGGTTATAAACACCTTGATTGGGGTTAAGCAATTCTATGTACAGTTATTATCAAATTTATAACCCTATGGCACTAAATCCCATGATCCTGCAAGTATGACTAGACATTCACATCTCTAGATTACCTCTCTGGAGGAGTCGTATGGCTAAGGTTTCGCAGCGAGGCTTGCGGGGTTAATATAGGGGCCCAAATAATTAGAATAGTGTTTTGGTATATATTACCTTAACCTACCAAAACCTACAAAAAAGTAGGGTCCCTATAAATTCCATATTAGGGTTTATAATAAGAACCTACAAAAAAGTAGGGTTTGGTAGGTTAAGGTAGACTTTACTTAATATATTAAGGACTTAAAGGATCATGGGACTTCGTAACTAGGGTTATAACTAAGGTAACTATACTTATAATTTCTTATAACCCCAGTTAGGGGACTTATAACCTTACTTACTAAGTCCCCTGATCCTCCAAGTATATTATGAGTTTTGATGGGTGATAACCTTGGGAGCTGAAGCGCAAGACTTTCACCAATCGCTTAACCTCAAAGGCTACACGCCGAACCCTGAACCCTGCAACCCTTATAAATCCCAAACCCGGTGAGAAACCCTAAACCCATCTGCAAGATGACCACAACCCTATAAGCCCTAAATCCTTAAAGCATCATCAACCCTGTAACCCTAAGCCCTAAACCCAGAAATCCTAAGCCCCTAAACCCAAACCCTGAGCCCAGAGCCCATCAGCCCGCAATAGATCACCGGAGCATCACGGATCAAAAAGTTCCATACTTTTCAGGGAACAAAGTGGATGTTGCATGGTGAGCTGTGTAGATCTGACCAGGTCCTGCTTCCTTCCATGAGTTTAGGATTAGAGTTTATCTAAAGCCTACCGTAAAGAAGCTTCCTTTCTGGGGTTCCTTAGTTGATATACTACACTGATAAATGAACCCAAAGGACGGATCTTGGCAATTATTTATTCAGGCTTGAACATTAACGCCAAGTGTTGGCTCAGAGTTTTCAGGTGTTGAGCCGGGGATCATGAGGAAACTGTTTCTAGATGCTTCTAAGGGATATAGGGTTTAGGGGTATCTTGACAGCTATACCCCCTTCAACCTAGTATGGTGTCGACACTAGCTGTGTATTTAAGAGCGGTCTGCTGCTCGCTCAGAACTGCGATTCTCACCCAATTACAAACCCCCAACCCTATACTCTAAAGCCCAAAATTCCTTAACCCTAAACCCCTAAACCCTAAACCCTAAAGCCCAAAATTCCTGAACCCTAAACCCCTAAACCCTAAAGCCATTAGCTCGATTCCAGCTGTGTTCTACGTCGCTTCTGCTCCACTTCCCCAACCGCAGCAGTTTCGGGGCAGGAGCCCTAAACCCTACGCCTTTACGGTTTAGGGTTTAGGGTTTAGGGGCTACCCTAATGTAGGAACCTGATTAAGAAACCTTGGGCCTTTATTAGGGTTCCTTATATGAATCCTACTATTTTGGGGTTATAGGCCCAGGGTTTCTTAATCAGGTTCCTGCATTATGCCTTTAGGGCTGAAGTTCAGCAGTGCGTCCGGCACCCTAAACCCAAAACCCAAAGCCCCAGACAATTGGTAGCGTTATTCCTCCTCATAGTTATTTTTCTCCATTGTAGTTCCTTTGCTTGGTTAACCAAAATCTATATTATAGGATCCTAACCATAAAACTGGTTAACAAAAAGAGGAACTACAATGGAAGTTTCCTTCAGCGTTCCAATAATGTAGCGGCCTTAGTGGATAGAATAAGGTCTTGAACTCCCTCTACTTGGAGGGGCAGGGGACTTAGTAAGGGCTCTTAAGGGGTTCCTTTAAAGGGATGTATAGGGTTTAGGGTTTAGGATTTCTACTTGGAGGATCAGGGGACTTAGTAAGTAGGTTATAAGTAGAGGAATTATAAGTACCCTAAATGGAGTTACCCCAATGATAACCCTACTTATAAACGACTTACTAAGTCCCCTGCCCCTCCAAGTAAATCCCTAAAACTCAGCCCTAGGGGCTGAGTATCCTATAGGCCCCACAAAAAGCAAGCCTATGGAATTATGGAACCCAAAGGGTCCAAGTACCATTATAGTAGGTATTTTGGCCCCCAAAGTATATACTATACCAATACTTGGACCCTTTGGGGAAGGGTTATATAGGCCCCAAAAAATTAAAGGCTAGCTACTCAGCCCCTTAGTAACTTGATGTCAGGTCAAGGCAAGCAGATGACCAGCCAGGATGAATGAACAGCTGCTTTACCAAGCACATCTGTTGTGTGTCTGTCTGCCATAACCCTTGCCGAGACGGTGGGTGCCTGGAGGATAACTCGAGGGTTTAGGGTTTAGGGTTTAGGGGTTTAGGGTTTAGGGTTTAGGGTCAAGTAAGGTTGTGAGTACACTAAATCCCTCAACCCTAAACCCTTAAACCCTATATACGGAAGGGGGAATTTGTATACCACTGTACTATCTCAGTTAACTGGGAAATCCCGCTGTATACCTGGAGGTTTCTAGATCTAAGTATATGCGTAATTTTATGTGTATACACATACACGTGTATAGAGATAGGCATGCATACTCACACTTATGTGTCACAACAATGAGTAACTCACTGACCTAGCGACATGTCTACATGCACAGTATATGTTATGACATCATTAACATCAGATGTGTATATGTGCCCCCCGTCATTTTGCAGGAAGACCGTCTTGCGATTGTCGTTGCCGCTGTGTATTGTTCTGAGGCCGCTCATAAACAAGTCACACTGAGATACTTTGCTTTGCTAAAGTGAATAGTCATAAACACACACACAGACACACACACACACGGACGGACCTTCACCGAGTCAGAACATGAGGATACCGGAACACTGCAGTCGGCACTAAGGTTGTAGCATAACGTTCAATGATGAAACAAGTAATACCTTCAGTGTATTATTTCATGTCGCTTGCAAGTTGCGGAAGAAGTGCTGTGTACTTTGTATTGTGGTAGTAGCACGTACCATGGTATCGTCAGCACATTTGCACTGTATGTATGAGCTTGTGCGTGTGTGTGTGTATATGCGTAAAAGCACACTTAGGAATGCACATGCTGATGCATTCATGTATATTTATATTTATATTTATATATGCACGTACAGGTGCATACGCAGACCCGTGGTTTTTAACTAACTCACGCTGAATAAGGATGAAATGACGAAGTAAGGAGCCGAATGCTATGTCCTCTACACAAAGGCTAGGGTTTAGGGTTTAGGGTTTAGGGTTTAGAGTTTAGGGTTTATAGGCTTTATTCATCAATGCCTGCGTTTCTCACGTCCACACTTACCTTTGGTTAGTAGGGAATGGAGGAATGGGGTACAATTATAACTACTATTACTACCATTCTTCCATTCCCTACTAACCAAAGGTAGGCACAGCAGCACTGCCACCTTCTGCAGCAAGGTGGCTTGAAATGGACGGGTCAGCACTCTTAGCACAGTTTGGAGGGTGCTTGCTCTCTGGCAGAGCCATCGCATTCAGGCGTGACGAGAACGGGATGTCGTCGAGTGTGCAAAGAATTTACGGGTTTAGGTTTAACGCGAGCAGAAATGGAAGACTTTCCCTAAGCGTCCAAGTACCCAATTTTCAGAAACTCTCTAAAATAGTAACCTACATAACTACTATCCCAAACCCGAGTACCTAATTATTGGGTCCTTTGGACCCTGAGGGTTTCCCTGAACCATACTTGGAGGGGCAGGGGACTTAGTAAGTCGTTTATAAGTAGGGTTATAATTGGGGTAACTCCATTCAGGGTACTTATAACTCTACTTCTAACCTTCTTACTAAGTCCCCTGCCCCTCCAAGTAAACTCCTCCGTCTGAGCCCTGACTCTTTCCGTCTCGTGCCTGCGCGAGGCTTGCATCTTTCAGATATCGCTTTGGTTCTCCGAAGAGAGGCACCCCCGGTAGAAGGCGAAACCCGTCAAAAAGGCCAAGGGGAATTTCCCCGAGTTCCTAAGGGTCCACGGACTCAATAGTCTAAGAATGCTCTCCCAAATACTAACATACACTACTATCGTAAAGCCAAGTATCTAATTCTTGGATCCTTTGGACCCTTCAATCCCAATGAAACCTTTACTAGCCTTATATAAGTCCTTGTTGGGACCCCTAGGGGGCGCGAATTGATCAGGATTTTTCGGACACCAACGCAACAATGCCGAGTGATTTTTCGGCTAGGTGTCTCTGAGTCTCGTTCGTGAGCAGCGGATATTTCGAGGGATTTCTGGTTCCGTCAGGGGTTCCTTTAAGGTTTATGGTTTAGGCTGCTTTAAGGGCTGTATAAGGAATCTGCTAGGGGTTGAGAGAAGCGGACATCGGAATTGCATTGCACACTTGAGGTCACTACGGTTCACTGACGGGTTCTAGAAGGGCTTGGCTTGGGAGTACTTGGAGGATCATGGGACTTAGTAAGTAAGGTTATAAGCCCCCTAATTGGGGTTATAAGTAATTATAAGTATAGTTACCTTATTTATAACCCTAGTTACTAAGTCCCATGATCCTCCAAGTAGTGTAGAAGGGTTGAGGGTTTGTGCCGAAGATTCAATTAGAGTTTCATCTTCATGAGGGCTTTGGGCTCATGATCCACGGCTAGGATATCTCTGAGGTTTGGGATCTAACCATTGGGGCCTAGCATGCGGGCCTGCGTACTTCGACCTATGAAGTCTTTCTTTGTGGGAGGGCCTGGATACTCGCTCCCACTCACTGATCCGCCAATGCATCCGAAACATCTCCAGTGGCAGAGATTTGCAAAGGTCTCTGCGAGACCTCCACGTGTTTGTTCGATATAGAAGCCGGGGTAATTGCCAGCACTATTCCTTAAGGTCCCTTGTCAAGAAATCGGCCCGGTGCATTTACGTTTCTGAGACTGTCAGAACCGATGCTCCGTCTCAAACTGATTTGCGACAGGTTCCACGAACAGGTCGGTTCTAGACGTGGGTAGTGCAAGTTTTGTGCCGTTGTTGTCGTCCTAGTCCTTGCTGTTCATGATCGTGCTCCATAACATCATCCTCGGAGCCACCCTTATAGAAAGCCTGAGCCCCTAAACCCTGAGCCCCCTTGAACCCTGAAACCCTAACCCCTAAAACCCTAAACCCCTAAACCCAATATAGGGGCCTTAGTATCTAGACTAGGGTTCCTTAAGGGTTCCATTCCGGGTTGAAGTCTTTGCCGTCTTTGCCCTCCAAATTCTTGTAAAAACCTCAAGACCTATACTCCTAAACCTCAAATGGGAGTTTCCGAAAATTAGGGGTACCTTATTTAGGGGTCCTGGTCCTTAAAATAAGGATCCTACTATTTAGGGTATTATGTTTGGGTCCCCTATTTTCAGAAACTCCCAAATCCGTAAACCCTAGAGCCCTAAAACCCAATAGACCCTGAAAGATCTCTTCCAGGAACCTTCACGCATCACTGGAAGGAGCCCTTGAATAACGCTTCGAATCTCCACCTTTCAGAGATCTCGGAATCTCGGATCGCACGCTAAGGCTTCGAGACTGGTGACGCCAGGCTGTTCAGTAACCCACTTGAGAAAAGTGCGTATGCATTTGTACATGTATATACATATATACACATGTGTACGCGTACATATATATATATATACATACATACACATCCACACACTTGTGTGCAATTAAACAAAATCAAGAAATATGTATACGTATATATATATATATATATATGTGTATAGATATACACATGTCTACATAAGTATCTGTGAGTGCATACAGATATATATATATATATATAAACTACATATATATATATATATTTATACATACACATTCATAATTCTGTAGGGGCTCTCATAATTGGACTGGGGGCTCCTTATTTTAATTACAGTATAATATACCCCAAAAAACAAAACCCTCTTCTAATTATTAAGGCCCCTATATTACCCACACTTTTTTTTGAGGGGGGGGGGTTGGCCATATTGTAAGAGGATGCCAGAAACGAAAACAAGCAAAACAAAAACACCACTGAACAACCCGTCGGGTGTCAGCCGAGTGATCTGTGCTTCTGCGAGAAATCCAGGCCGGTAGCACAGCAGGGTTGTGTCTGTAGTCAATAGGGCCCCTAAGCCCTAAGCCCTAAGCCCTAAACCCTAAACCTCTAAACCCCCACTAAACCCTAAACCCTAAAACTTTGTTGCAGCACGCAAGGTTTGGGACCAAAGAGTCAAGGTGTTAGGGGCTTAGGGTCAAGGTAGAACTGAATGAGGCATTGACGAAGATACGTGCATGAACATAATAACATAACACAGTCCAGCAATACCAAGAACCGATCAGCTTCGAGGAACACTGCAGGGCGACAAGGCACTTAGTGTAGAGGCATCTATATCTAGAACCCTAAACCGTTCTAGACGAGGGTTTGGCAGTTTCTATCCTGTACATAGATCAGGGACACCCCCCCAAGAAATGATGTTGCTAAGGCTTCAGACCTCTATCTTGCCCTCCCAACTTCACAGCCTCAACCAGCAATTCCAGAAATTGAACCCTTAAGTAGGTTTAGGGTTTAGACCCTTGGGTTTAGGGTTTAGGGGAGGGTTTAGACCCTTAACCCTAGCACCCGCCAAGCCCAGGATCAGGTATCCAGGGTTTAAATCCCCGAAGGCCCACCCAAAAACCCCCAAAAAACACAAAACCCGACACCAACATCCTAATTGAATAGAATTCCTTCATCTATAAGATCAGGCAGCCTAAGATCGGGAGGCCTCAAACGGCTTCAACGTACAGTATATTCCTTAGTTCTGCACTGCTGGCTGTTCCGGGCACTGTCTCTGCAGTCTGGGCGAGCACTGACCAGGGCATTGTGACGCAGATGCTGTCGAGACCCAAAGTCGCTCCGCTGTAAGCGGGCCTCTCGAAACCTCCAGTTCAGGGTTTAGGGTTTAGGGTTCAGGGTTTAGGGTTCAAACTCTAAAACCCTAAACCCCAAACCCGAAAACCCTAAAATCCTTCACGCCCTTTTCGCGCGGTAACTTCTGGAGCTCCTGGGTCGCTTGCTTTTCTGAAGAACAACTTGGAATGCTGGGGTTTGGGGTTTGGGTGTAGGGTTTATAGGGTTTAGGGTTTATGGTTTAGGGTGTAGGGTTTATAGGGTTTAATTAGGGTTTATGTGCAAGTACTACTACAATGACTACAACTACTACTGCTACTACCTGTGCTACTGGACGCGGGAAGAAACCCGGAGCAACATGCCGGCCTCGAATGGCTTGGATCTGAGGCACATGGAAAGGGCAGAGGGGCATGGTGCTCCCTACGCGATGGGTCATGGAGCAGACGAGGGCCCTCCGTTTAGGGTTTAGGGTTTAGTGTTTAGGGTTCAGGGCTTTAGGGTTTAGGGCTTAGGATTTCCTTGCTTCCATTGAAAGTAATATACACTCCTTCCACAATTCTGCAGCAGAGCCCTCGAGAGTGTTTGTCCCGCAACGCTGCAGCTGCAGGCTAAGAAACTGACTACGGCTCGGTCTTTGTTTGCCGAAGGGTCTGGGGTTTACAGCCTGCATCCCTTCTTGCTGGCGTCCTAGGAATGGTATGGGGTATGAGGTTTCGGCACCTATATCACTGCAGATAAACCCAAGCCAAAAACCGGAGATACTACACACTCTAAACCCTAAGCCACACTACTACAAGGGGACGCCTCAGATCCTGTTGAAAAATCCGTTTAAACCTCTTCTGTGGTAGTGGTAGGACGTCATGTCCTGATTTGCGCTGGAAGGAAGCCACTGCTCACAGTGCTGTGTCCGACAACCCCGAAACCTCTGGCACAGGGGCCTTTCTGAAGGTTTTCAGGTGTGTATAAATATATATAATATGGACTATAGGGGGATTTTGTTACTGCCTACTCGTCTCTCTAGATTGTCCCGTTAACCTAGTACAGGCTGTTGCTGGTGCTGTCGTTGCTGCCGCTTGGGGTGTGGGGGCGGCCGGGTTGGAGGGGTGGGCTGGGGGACTGAGCCCGAGCCGGGTCAGCACTAAAACCTTGAAGCCCTAAGCCCGAAACCCTAAACCAGGGCAGGGTCGTGGTGCTTGTTTTGGGTGTTGCTGTCGCAGGTTTTGTTTGGCAGTGTTTGGTGCGGTGGCATTTTCTGAGAGGGTGTAAGCCCTGCATCCGGCTAAGGGTACAGGCAGGGGCAAATGCACGGTAGAGTTTTTCATGGGTAGGGGTAGGAGCAGGGGGAGGGGGTAGGGGGAGGGGTAGGTGTGGGATAGTCGTGCTTGTGTTGGCCGTTCCCGTTGCTGATGTCGTTGCTGCTGTTGTTGTTGTTGTTGTTGCTGCTTTCGCTGCTGCTGTGTTGCTGTCGTTGTCGTCGTTGTTGCTGTTAAGGGCCAAATGACACTTAAAAGTAGGCGTCCTATACCCTTATACTATGAATCCCTACATGGTAGATGAACCTTAAACTTTTTTAGGGTTCATGTCGCCTTTAAGGATGTTAAGAAATCCACGGGCTGGTGACAGCTGGCCTCTTCTTCCTTGGCAGCAGCTGAAAGCTGAGTGTGTCCAAGCTCCGAGAGGCACTTGCCCAAGTTGAGGGCTGAGGGCTTAGGGTATAGAGTTGGGACTGTTGTCGGCAAGAGCAAATAGACCCCTAAATCTTATTCGCGGGCTGCATGGAGCCAGGCATCAAGGCGTGAGTTTGCAGGGTTGAGCCCTGCAAACAAAGCCCTAAAACCACTAACAGCAAAAATCAAACAAGGACACCTAAGCTTTCATTCAGGCATGCAAACATGCACAGAGACAAGCAAACAAGCAATCATACAAACAAACAAACACACACATACATCTACCTACCTACCTATCTAACTACTTACGTACAGAAAGGTGTTGCCTTATCATATCGCCGTGTCATAGTATATCATTGCAAGCTTTTCTTGTGTATCTATGCACCTACCGACCTATGTACCTATGTACTTGTGTATGCATGTCTTGTAACTATGTCAAAACATCTATCTATGTGTCTATCCTTCTCTGTCTCTCTCTCTCTCTCTCTCTGTCTGCCTGTTGGTTCTGTCTGCCTGTCTGTCTCTGTGTCTGTGTGTCTGTCAGTGTGTCTGTGTGTCTGTCTCCCTGTCTGTCTGTCTGTCTAGCCATCTACCCATGTGTCGATCTATCAACTTATGATGTCTATCTACCGGTATTTCTGCTGTTTTTTTGTGACTATGGAACTTTCGATCTGTTTATCTGTCTGCCCGTCTGTATGCATATGCATGCATACAATTACACGTGCATGCATTGCGGACGTCTTCTTGTCTGTATGCCTGCCTGTCCGCATGTAGGCAGTAGTGTATGTACAAGCAAATAATGTGCAATTGCAGACACACATGCATACAGTATCAAGCCATGCTTGGCCATGTGCATGTATGTAAGCCCCAAAAGTTGTGCGTATGTCGGTATGTAAGCAGGTAAGTATGTGTGAGCGAAGGTATGCTCATCGAACGGCACTAAAGTCACCCACTAAAGAGTAGCAAGAGCAGACTAAATTTGAAGATAGGGCAACATCATCAGACCGAAGTGGTTGTGAGCAAACCATATGTAACATACCTAGAGGTATATATATATATACACACACACATCTTATACACACCTATACATACATAGGGCCATATACGTGTATATGTATGTATCAACAGATGGTAACTGAAGTATTTATCTTCTTGCTTCCTTTCTTGCTTACTACTCTTCCTAGTACAGTTAACCAGTCGTCCCAGCGCTGTCAAACGCATGCCTTTGTGCGAGTGCCAGCCTATGCATGCAAACGTGCATCATATAATATATGATGCAGGGCTGCCACACCGCCCCTCCCACCCCATGGTATCCCCACTTAGTTGTCTTGTTTGGCCTTGTTGCTTTCCCCGTCTGGTCTTGTTTGGCCTCGTCCCCTCCCCCCTGTGGAGTGGGGCCTGTGGTCTTTTTGGTTGGCCACGCCCCGCCTGTGGGGGGCAGTGTGTTCTACAGAGTATGGTATGGTTGCTGCCGCTTGTTAGTAGTACTGTCATCGTTACGTCCCCTCCCCCCCCCGGTGGGGTGGGGACTGTGGTCGCCTGTGTGGGGCAGTGTGTTCTACAGAGCTATGGTATGGTTGCCACCGCTTGTTAGCAGTGATGTCATCGTTACGTGCTCGTTATGATACAAAATATGACGTTGCTCTTTTCTCCTGGCAAACGGTGGCCCTGTCCCTGCTCTGATGCAGTTCTCCGCTCCTGTGAAGAAGCACTGGCTGGGATCATTCTCCATCGTCATCCCTCCCTCTGGTTTGCGTGGGTTCGTTCCGGTTGCGCGGGACTGCTGGGAGCAGGGGCGGCCCGGGGGTCCGGGTTCGGGAAGGGGCCCGGGACCCGAGAGCATATATGTGTTTGGAAGGCCCATGCCCATGTGCATATAAAGACAGGCATGACTGAACCAAGGACTTAATGCATGGATGCATGAATCAATGGATGGGTTCATGGATGGATGATGCATTGCATGGAGAGATGAAAAAATGGATGCATGGATGGATGAATGGATGGATGGATGGAGGGAGGGATGGATGGAGAAACATAAATAGGAGTTTGAGTGTACATGCTTATATATATATATATACACACACACACACCTACATACATACATTGCAGGGAATACAAATGCCAATGCATATCAACAAATAAACACATGCAGACATGTGTGCATATGTATATGTATATGTATGTACATATATAATGTAAATAATGTATACATATTATGTGTGTGTGTGAACATGTGTCATTCGCCCAGTATCCTGTTAAGCTTGGACACACAAGATCTGGAGTAACTCTCCAAGTATCCCCGGCTCTTCGTAGGCAATGGGAGAATGGATCCCGGTATCAAGGCTCTGAAGATCCCTTCTAGTAGTCCCTCTATAGTAGAAGCCAAAAAGTTGGAACATCCTTATCCTCATGCCCTTAAGGTAAAGTAGAGGGAATCCTAGCACCAATCATCCTAAATCCATGTTCCAACTTTCTGGGGTTCACTATATGCCAAGAGCCAGGGAGTAGCTTCTTTTATTCTTGTCACTCCCGTTGTCAAAGGGGCAATTTCTGGAATATCAGCCCACAGGGCTTTCACAAACAAAACTACATGCTTCAACTCTACCTGGACGCTGGAAAACCTACCTGTCTAAGGAGTCATATAAGGAGATCATAACCAAACATAACCAGGAGCCCTAAAATAGTAGGTCTGAGAAACCTACCTTCATAAGAACCTACATGGAAATCATGATGCAGAACCCTGAATCAGCTGGGTCTCTTATTGTTCAATAACTAGAATAAGGTTTTGGGGCCCATTATACTATGATTATATTAGGGAACCCCCACGATAGTATTGGTAATTATTTAGGCCCCTACGTTACCTCGTGGACATGACCTCCCCAGGTAGGCACTAAACCATGCTGCAAACCCTAGGGTTTAGAGTTTTAGAGTTTAGGGCTTTGGGGTTTAGGGTGTTTTTATAGGGTTTAGGGCTTTAGGGTTTAGGGCTCGGGCATTAACCCCCAATCCCTGGAGGGTTAAGACTCTTGAATTGAAACTCCTGGTGGGGGGATAGGGTTTAGGGTTTAAGGCTCAGGCATTTATATAAATCCCCTTCTCTGGAGCCCGACCTGGACCTCACAAGTATGTAGAATATTAATGATGGCCCTGCATGGGCGTTGGGCCACTATTTTACTTACTTTGCGAGGGGTGGGGGGCGGGGTTTGGTATCCCTAAACCCTGAACACACACACACACACTCTGTGAGCCTGTGGGGTTAAGAATCTTGAAACGGGAACTGAGGAACTGAGGCCAAGTGTAAGGGTCTCGGATGCTTGGATTTTTGCGGGCACTTAAAGGACCATGAACCCTGCTAGCTATATAAGGGTATTCATAACTACTTACAGCCCCCTAAACCCTAAACCCATTTAGGGTTCAGGGCTTACGGTACTTGTAATCCCAGTCCGCTGATCCTCAAAGCGGTGTCCATGATTGGGCTTATTCGGAAGTTACAGAATACTCGGTACCGTAACCCAGACCCCACGTCCGAAACAATGGATCCTTGCCATAGGGGCCTAAGTAAGGAATGCTCCAATTTTGGAGACAGATCAAATTTCCAGAGGGTTGAACCTGCCACCAAGCTAACACTAACAACTTTGTGTTCTGCGAGGGGTGGGGAATCCCATAACAGCACTAAGACTCACACACAAAAGCCCGTATAGTGACCCGTCTAACAACCCTTAAAGGTCCCCACTGCAGCCGTGCAATGCCTACAGCGTCGCAGACGCCACAGGAAGATAACGTCTTGATTGAAAACACACATGCAATAGACGGAACCACCTCCTTTGTGCGGGAGCTATTTTTGAGCAAAAAGTTCGACGTATGCCGACTCGGGTCGAGTCGGATCAATGCGATCATAACACAATAGTCTTGGAGTTTTCTCCAGGGCGTGATGCGGGTACCGGAAGCTGCCACGAGAAACTCATCAAGGTTTTAAAAAATCAGAAGAGGGTGTTGGATTGGAGCATATTGGAAAATATGTGGGGTTTTGAGATGACAAGCTTGCAAGGTACTGAATGTCAAAGGCTTTTGGCTTTTTGCAGGATAAGGTCCTGTGTATTTAAACGACGTGAAACCCTGCACCAGACTGTTGTGATCTGAACATTGTCCCTACTACAAGGGCTTTTACAATTAGAATAGGGTTTCTTGGGTTACATTATATGACCGTTATAAGTTAGAATACTGAAATCCAGGGAATGGCATTGGCAATTGTTAAGGCTTCCCATGTGACACACACCTCTCAAACCTCAAATCCTGATTGTTGCGATGTCAAGTCCGGGTTCATGCTTAAAGGGGGACTTAAAGGGGGGCTTGGAGGGGGGCTTAAAGAGGAGCCTGTCGGCTGCGACTTTGATCTGCCTGATTCCAAACCCTAAACCGCCTAAACCCTAATGCCCTAATCCTAAAACCCTACTTAAAGGATCATGGGACATAGTAACTAGGCTTATAAATAAGGTAACTATACTTATAATTACTTATAACCCCAATTAGGGTACTTATAACCTTACTTACTAAGCCCCCTGATCCTCCAAGTAGACCCTAAACCCTAAACCCTATAGATCCCTTTCAGGAACCCTATATAGATCCCTTTTGAGGAACCCTATAGATCCCAAGTAGGTAATCCTAAAACCCTAAGACTCAAGCTTGGGGCCCCAACACAGCAACAAGCGACAACTAGGAGAGGGAAATTTCGGTACAATGCTCATGTTTATGTTTTTCCTACCTTTGGTTAGTAGGGAATGGAAGAATGGTAGTAATAGTAGTTATAATTGTACCCCATTCCTCCATTCCCTACTAACCGAAGGTAAGTTTTGGGTCCCTGCAAGCTGAACAGTGGAGCTTCGAGGGTTGAGTGGTGGAGGCTTTCAGATGCCCACGGCAGCAGTACAGGCGCTTTTGCTCATGGGGATTATAGGGTTTAGGGTTGCAACGTAGGGTTTAAGGTTTACGGTTTACAGGTGTGCCTGGTTTATTGTAGCCCATAGTTGCCGCTTGAATAACAGAGTCATTCTACAATATTAGCCGATCGGAGTTGGGTGAGCTATATTGTAAACCACCCTTGCGAAACCCTAAACCCTAAACCCCTAAACCCTAAACCCCTAAACCCTAAACCCGCCTCTGCCCCCACCAAACCAGAAACCGTGGACTTCTTACGGGGGTCCTGCCAAGAATCTATCTATGTGTGCTAAACCCTACTTGGAGGGCCAGGCGACTTAGTAAGTCGTTTATAAGTAAGGTTATAATTGGGGTAACTCCATTTACCGTACTTATAACTCGACTTATAACCCACTTACTAAGTCCCCTGCCCCTCCAAGTAAACCCTCAGCGCACAAGCTACAGTTGGGCTGTGAAAGGGGAGCTTTCAGAAAACAAGGGAACCTCTCCATAGTAGGTTAGTTAAAACCTTAAAACACCATATAATAATGAAGCCCTTTTGTCAAATCTTGGTATCCCGTACAAGACTCGGCTTGGCGTGTAGGAGCATTGGGTTAATCTTATTAAAATCACAAAAAAGAAACACGTGGCTAATGCGCCCCCGGGACCGCTGAATCCACGGCCCGCGGCATCGAAATCGGAATTTTTCGGGTCTCTCATGCATTGCGAAGCCCTTCGACTGCTGCATTCAGCATGTCTGCCTGGCCGGTGCAGCTCTAAAACTCTCGGTGTCTGTAGCTTGGGATCGAAGAAGCTATATATCGGGCTAAGGGTTCAAGGTTCACAAAAACTGCCCGTCCAACCAGTATTTGGGAGAGTACATAATTCTGAGGCACTTAGGGTGCAAAACTCTTGCCTCTGCCGGGACCTGAACGCCTGAATGCGACAAGCTACGAACATAACATCCTCCGATTCCCCAACTGTCCGCTGCACCCACTTATCATTACTTGTGCTATATCTCGTTCAAAGCCCGCTGCCCTTCCTTGACTAGACTAAAAGCTTCTCAACCACACCAAAGCCCTATAACCGCAAAGCCCCAAAAACCCGAAGCCTCGAAGACCCGAACCCCATCAAAGACGCTGAACCCCAAACCCTACACTCCTAAACCCTACTTGGAGGGGCAGGGGACTTAGTAAGTAGGTTATAAGTAGAGTTTTATAAGTACCCTAAATGGAGTTACCCCAATTATAACCCTACTTATAACCTTACTTACTAAGTCCCCTGCCCCTCCAAGTAAACCCTGAACCCTAAAAGCCTAAACCCAAACCCTAAGCCCTGAACCCGAAACCACACAAGGCCTGGTGGGGCTTAGTACTATAGATCCCTTTGAGGAACCCTATAGATCCCCTTAAGGAACCCTATAGATCCGTCTAAGGAGCCCTTTTTCAAGCACACAAAACCCTAAACCCTAAACCCTAACCCTAAACCCTAAACCCACAGAGGGCCTGCTGGGGCATGTGAGATGCAGCCAATCCAAAGAGGGCTCCGAAGCTCAGGCCCTTACGCTGCAAGGTCTTCCTAGCACTACGGTTGATTTAGGGTTTAGGATCTGGGTGCTTGGAGTCTCGGCTTGGGGCCGGGTTTGGGTGTAGGGGTTCCTCAAGGGTTCGGATAATAGTACTATAGTTACTATAGTACGGTTGATGGNGGCTTGGGGCCGGGTTTGGGTGTAGGGGTTCCTCAAGGGTTCGGATAATAGTACTATAGTTACTATAGTACGGTTGATGGACAAAATCCTGCATGACCCATAATAAGGAATATACCATAGTTCCCATAGTTTAGGGTCCTTAGGGTCATGCAGGATTTTGTCCATCAACCGAAGGGCCTCTAGAATGCACGTACATACATCTTTAATTATATACATGTATATGCATATGCATATGTATATTATATGTATGTGTCTGTAATACCTGTATGTATATGTGTTTATGTACATATAGATACAGAGAGTCCAGGGCATGGGCTTCATATAGAGTTCAGGCCCTTGCGCCCTAGGGCTTAGGCTTTAGGCTTGTTTTGTGATTTTTTCGGAGCGGGTTGGAGGGCTTCTTTGGGCTATGATTGGGGTCAACTTGGCTTTACAGACATTTGGGCTTTTGAAATCCCCACATATGATCCCCATTCTGGTGAGCTGCTAGAAAGAAGAACTTTCTGGTTTCCTATAAGGCTGCCGTTTGGGGTTTACCCTCTAATATACCCTAAATACCCACTATTCAGGATAAGGGCTCTATGAACGGGCACTTGAGCGGTCCTGGGTAGGATTGAGGCTTTAGAGTTGTTGCTTGTCTGTTGCCGTCTTGCCTTGAAGACTTCAGAACTTTGGGGCTTTGGGCTTCGTGGTTAGTGTATCCGGTTATCCGGGGTTTAGGGGTTTAGGGTTTAGGGTTTGGCCATTACGCAGTTACCGCACCCCTACATCACATTTTTACTGCAACCTGTTAGTGAAAACTGTTGCCGCACTATCAGAAGACAAATGAACAAGCCTTTTAAAAAACACAACAACAAGACTAATAAATGGCTACCCTAGACCCTAAACCATAACATAGCGGCCTTAATAAGCCTTAATACTTAGAACAGGGTTTTGGGGTATATAGTCCTATAGTAATAATAAGGAGCCCCCAAAATAGTATAGGTAATTCTTTAGGCCCCTATATCAACCTCTAAACTGACCCCAAGCCCTGAGTCATAGGTTGAGGCTGCAGCTTTCAAGGATCTGGAAACCACACTAGCCAGTCTCCTGCGCCGGTGACACAGCGATGCTTTTCGATCAGGCGGTTTAGGGTCAGGCTTTAGAGTTTAGGGTTTAGGGTTTAGGTTCCTTTTTGTCATACTTCGAACCCTATGAGGATATTCCCAAAAAGGAACTACTACGAAGCTTACGGGTGGGCTAAGGGTTGGCATAGGTCTCAAGTGCTTTTGGGGTTTTTCGGGGTGTTGGGACGTGGGTTTAAAGATTGGGTTTTTAGTGTTGAGGGTGTGGCTACGTCCTGGGTGCTCGCTGGTGCGAAGCACACCGGTTATTGTCAGGGAATGTAACTTAAGTTACCCTAATAAAAAGACATATTATCCAGTTTACTATACCTGAACCCCAAAAGTATGTAGAATAATGGCCTTTTATAAGGTTTCGGCCATAATTTTACCTACTTTTGAGGGTTTACTATAACTTGAAAGGGACCAGCGCCTTGAAGCCATTATTTTAGCTACTTTTGAGGGTTTACTATAACTTGAAAGGGACCAGCGCCTTGAAGTGCGGTTCCTAAAGCCTTCGCGGGCTTGGGAGCGACGCGGGCCGTTGCTTCGGACGGGCCGCCAGGCCAAGACCGAAGTGATCAGGGGAGAAATATCGGCAGTGGTTTAGGGGTTTAGGGTTTAGGGGTTTAGGGTTTAGGGTTTTA
Organism: Symbiodinium sp. clade A Y106; assembly: GCA_003297005.1. Classification (NCBI taxonomy): domain Eukaryota; class Dinophyceae; order Suessiales; family Symbiodiniaceae; genus Symbiodinium; species Symbiodinium sp. clade A. Next base: position 120,238 of record BGNK01000926.1, read on the forward strand.
GGGTTTAGGGTTTAGGGGTTTAGGGTTTAGGGGTTTAGGGTTCAGGGTTTTAGGGTTTAGGGTTTAGGGGTTTAGGGTTTAGGGGCTTAGGGGTTGAGGTTTCTGTGAGGCTTATCGTGGGAAAAATCGTCAGGGCCAGGGAACGATTAGTGAAGCATGCTCTCAGGGCCCACGTGCTCAGAGAGTATATACTTTGGCCGTAAAGTACAGTACCTACACAGGGACTAAAGCCTAAACCCTGAACCTTAAAGTACAGTACAGTAAACCCCCTAAAGTTGGAAACCGGATTAAGGCCAAATAGTGCTGGGATTCCCTATTACATTACTCTTAGGGATTGAGGCTATTGGGTTTCCAACTTTTAGGCTTCTACTGTACCTACACAGGGACTACATGTCGGCTTTCTGGAAAGCTCTCCTGTTTGCCGTTTCGGCCTGAGCCTGTCGATTGTCGAGCCGTTTAGGGTTTGCAGGGTGCGGGTTAAATTTTGGGTACTGCCCCCATACAGTAACAGTCTACAATAGGGCTACTATTAAGGTCCTAGTATATCTATATTGTGAATATGATTCAACTGTTACTGAGTGGGGGCAGTACCCAAGTTAAACTACACTAGGGCTCATAATAGCCCGAAAGCCTTCTAGAGTATGGGTCCTTGCACCCAAGAAGCCTTAAAATGTAAGGCCTGAGAGATTTAAGGTTCAGAGATTAGCACATCGGGTCCTTACTATAGGGGCCTTAATAACTAAAACAGGGTTTTGGGGCCCATTATACTATAACTATAAGAAGGAACCCCTAAAATGGTATTGGTAGTTATTAAGGCCCCTACATTAGAGTCCAGGGTTGGGGAGGGCGGCCGGACGGACAAACTCTGACCCCATCGGTTTAATACAGAGGCCTTAATGATTAGAACGGGGTTTTGGGGCCCATTATACTATAATCATAACAAGGAACCACCAAAATAATATAGGTAATTATAAAGCCTCTATATTAGGGTTTAGGGTTTAGGGTATAGAGGGAAAACCCGACAGCCTGGGTCCTGAACTCGAACACCACCACGAAAACCCTCAACGCCCTGAAACGTGAACCAATTCTGAATTTTAACAGTTTATGGTTTAGAGTTTAGGGTTTAGGGCTTAGGGGTAAGGCATAAACCGCTCAGCAAAACCGACCCCCCCCCTCCCCCCGCGTCTCAACAACAAGTCAAACAGATTAGACTTTGCCATACCCTCACAGAATAGCTCGGCCCTTGACGCTAGACCCTAGAGCGTCCTAAAACCAAAACCCCAAACCCTAAACCCCAAAACCCTAAGCCCTAAAACTTTAGGCCTTAAAGCCCTCAGCGGGGGTTTCCGAAAATAGGGGACCCTAATGTAGTACCCTAAATAGTAGGTTCCTTATTTTGAGGACCCCCAAATACGGTACCCCTAATTTTCGGAAACTCCCCAGTTCCCAAATACCAGAGCGTCCTGGGGACTTCTGCCGTTTCCGCCCCTTCCTGCTCCAGGTCTGCTAGTCCTGGAAGATGAGGGTTCAGGGTTGAGGGTTTACATAGGGTTTTGGGGGGTGTACATAGGGTTTTTGGTGGTTTATATAGGGTTTTGGGGGGGTTTACATAGGGTTGTGGGGGGTTTACATAGGGTTTTTGGGGGTTTACATAGGGTCTTGGGGGTTTACAGAGGGTTTTTGGTGGTTTAGGGTTCGGTTAAGGGTGTTTTTCTTAAGTGCAATGGGGCATACCGGGCATACACCCTGGTAAGAGGGGTTTGGGGTTTAGGGTTTTAGGGTTTTAGGGGTTTGGGGTTTAGTGATTTACTGTATACGACTTTGGGGGAGGGTGCATGAGGGTCCTATAGGGCTGCAGGATTTTAGAGGGCTTCTTCCAGGGGTGTCTGTCGAATCGAAGTTTGGGGCTGAGTTTATTCTTTCGTGTTGGAGGCTTAGGGTTTCGGATTTTGGGGTTTAGGGTTCAGGAAATTTGGGGCCTAAGGTGTTCTCCAAAGAATAGATTTCGGGAGTTAGGGTTGCAGAGTCTTCAGGGTTAATCATAGAGTTGTATCAGGATTTGCGCGAGGGTCCGAAGTACAGAATCATGACGGAGGCTTTTGGTTTAGGATACTAGCCCCTGCAGGATAGTGATAGTTGCAGGATGGCAGTTAGCGGGAAGCGTAGTGTTTCTAGAAGCAAACAGACATCTACATATATACATATTCATATGATCATGAGGTACTTGAACCCTCAGGGTAGCTGCCAGAACGCTGCAACATGACTATCCTTATGCGTCCATGTTCTGAGGGGGAGGGGAAGTGTAAAGATTGAAGGCCGTTGTTGTGCTGGTTTGCTCGGGCGGTCCAGAGCTACGGACTTAAGGCTTGTGAGAAATACGCGGGATCAAATTGCAGAGTGTAGCGCCGAGGAGGTGGAGGTCCGGGTTTCGTGTGGGGGCCTTGCAAAGGTTTGGGTTGCGGGTTTAGGGGTTTCGGGCAAGTTTAGGGAGGTTTGTGCTGCTTGCACGAAAACCCTAAACCCTAAACCCTAAACCCCTAAACCCTAAACCCTAAACCCCCTAAAAACCATAGCCTAATCCCGCTAAACCCTAAACCCCTAAACCCTAAACCCCTTAAACCCTAGCCTAATCCTGCTAAGCCCAAAACCCCCTATGTAAACCCTTAAACCCGAAACGCAAAGACCTTTGAGCTTCCAGAAGCCGACAGAGAGATTCTTGAGATACGGCAAGACTCGCGCCACGAAGATATCGCGATACCCAAGGACAGCTCCCAAACCCTATTCTAGCTAAAACAGAGGCCTGAATAGGGTTTAGGGTCTATAGGGTTTAAGGGTTTAGGGTTTAGGGTTCAACATAAGATTTCGGTCTATTTCGTAGTATAAACGTGGTGACAAAGAAGGGGAAAATATTAGGAAGAACCCTTGGTGCAGATATTCTGATACGTCTGAACATCAGTCAAGTAGCGAGCTTCGGCCAGCCGAACTAGTGGGAGAGGGTCCGATTGGAGGGTCCACCTTGGCTTAAATACAGTTTATGGATCAGGGTTGAGTCTTAAGGGTCTGCTTGGAGGACCATGAGACTTAGTAACTAGGGTTATAAATAAGGTAACTACGTAGACTTATAATTACTTATAACCTCAATTAGGCTACTTATAACCTTACTTACTAAGTCCCGTGATGCTCCAAGTGGGGTTTGGGGATCAAAGTTTGGTCTAGGGATGGCTAGGGTTTAGGGTTTATTTAGACTGCTGATATGATCTGCCTCTTGTCGCGGGTGCTTTCTGCCCATGGGCAGTTGTTATTTAGGCTTAGGGTTTTGGCGTTAAGGACTTTGGTTTGCGTAGGGCTTTGGGCTTTAGGCTGCAAGTACAATAGCTGCAGTTTCCTCCACTTCGAGTACTATAGCCCTAAGAGAAACACACTAGTTCTTTGAGTAGCGGTGAGTCGTGACTGCTGTTGCGCTGGAGACCGATAATATCAGGGCATAATCCCCATATAAAAACCCGAGAGATACACTCACCCTCATTTTAAGGAGCTCTATATAATCCCTAAACCCTAAACCCCGAAAAATACAATCAGCAAAACCCTGCTTCAAAAGCCTTCTGAGGCTGTGATTCTGCTGAGTATTGAAAGTGATTTAGTCTCCCGACTTAGAGGATCATGGGACTTAGTAACTAAGGCTATAAATAAGGTAACTATACGTATAATAACTACTTATAACCCCAATTAGGGTACTTATAACCTTACTTACTAAGTCCCCTGTTCCTGCAAGTAACCTGATTCGTTCAAGGTTCGGCATAGAGGAAATTTAGGGGCAGGGTTTAGTTGAGTCCCACTGACTGGAAACCTGAAAAAGCATTACTTCAGACAACAAGTTCGGCATCATTTGCATTAAAGCCGCATGGAGATTCGTGAACAATGTGCAGTGCTGTTCGTAAGCCCTGAAGTGCGCATCGGGGCTTTGGGCTTTGTATCGCAACCTTACAGCCACCCTTCTGGTAACCCTTGAGCTGAACGTAACCCTGACAGAAGCCTTTATAGCAACGTAACCTTAGAGTACGCCTGCTTTGTGCAACTTCCTGGCCGACACATCATTAACTTCCTCAACCTTAAACCATGCAACACCCTAAACCCTCACCCCAACACCCTCCTTTAAGGGATCTATAAAAACCATAGACTCTGAACTCAAAGCCCTGAGCCTAACAGGAAACTCGATACCCCAAACCCTAAACTTTAAACTGAAAGTCCTGAACCCTCCCAGTGCGGCGTCGTGGCTGCGCCGCCTTTGCCCTCAAGTGAGGCATGAGCAGGGACCTGAAGCAGAAGTTAAACCCTGAACCGTTTAGGGCTTAGGGTTTAATTAGGGGTTCACGGTTTAGGGTTTAATTAGGAGTTTAGGGTTTAGGGTTTAGGGTTTCGGGTATTTTATTATGGTAACCTACACTAAAATCGTTAACAAGAGCCCAGCAAACCACAAACCCGCAGGCCGGTCCACTCTTCAAGCAAGGCTGTAGCTATGGGAACTATGGTATTTTCTCGATTTTGGGTAATGCAGGGCTTATATCATCAACCGTAGAAATCGTAGTAGCAATAGTAACAATAGCAATCATAGAAAGAACAGTAAGAAAAGTAAGAATAGTAAGGGGAACATCAAACTTATCAACCTCCAACTTCATGCTTCACAGCATCTTGCAGCAGAAGAGAAGGATTTCGAATCATCCAACTCTCACTCAGTGCGTAGAGGGAGCATAGGGTGTAGAGTCTCGCTGGCATTGTTTAGATGTGTTTGGGTTTAGGGTGCTGGCATTGATTTTGGTGGTTTTGGTGTTGAGCACTATGCCAAAAATAATAAAATTCATTGCTCGTTTCGTGTTGCGCAAGTACCCTGTCCTTGACCACGCGCAGCTACAAGCCCGAACACACAACGGGGGGGACTTAGGGTTGTAAGCAGTGGCATTCTTAGTTGCTGAGTTCATAAGCCACAAAAAGTATACACTTTCAGTTTTATAGTGGGTAATATTATCCCAAAAAGTGTAAAGTGTATCCACTCAGCTACTCAGCATTACGAACACTGGTCGGTGCAATGCATCATCGACACTACTAGCACAGATCCGATTTATGTACAACGGTAAAAAGAGGGAAACCTTATTGGCATAGCAGTCATAGTAATCACAGTAGTAGTAGCCTCATTAGACCTGAACAGAAATGGTACTTATTCTCGTGATCACAGTAATTATCGTCATTATTTAAGTATTACGAACACTGCGAATAATGATATCAATAGTGGCAATGCTAGTAGCAACAGCAACATAAATAATAGTGGTAAGGGTAGTATTGAACCATGGTAAGAGTACTCAGAACGGTAGTATAGATGATAACGGTACTTTTATAATATAAAACTATATTATAGTGGTATTCAAAACCGTAAGCAATACAACCACGTGATCAAGCCGGGGAACCACAACTGGCTCTCTGTCATCGCCTCGTGATGCAAGGCTTGCAGAGGTCAGCTTTGCGGTTCACGCTGGAAGGATGTTTCGCATTTGGGGTCGGAAGCATACCTTGAGACTGAGTGCCCCTCGCTGCGATGGTGGCTGATGATCAGGATACTGGCGATGAAGAGGCCAAGGGCAACGACGATGCGGATGTTGATGAACATCGTGATGTTGATGGTGATTGCAGTGATGGTGTTCGCGAAAGTGATGGCGACCATCATACAGCTCCGGTTTTGGGTCTTTAGGGCTTGGGGTGTTGGGGGTCAGGGTCAATGATCATGGTTTGGCCAGCTGGGACCATCGTTCAACGATCTCAAGTGTCGTGAATCACAGTGGCAGCAACAACCAATGACATCTTCAAACCTCCACGAAAGGCTAAACCGACCGGCTCCGAATAAGGGAGACCAGTATTCGCATGTTGTTTCCGGGTGTAGAGGTGTTTGGATGACTATGTACAATGTACATGTACATGACACATGCGAGTATGTGTGTCTCAGTATTTGCTGCAGGCAAAGCATATTATTCACACACACATGTATGTATGTATGTATGTATGTATGTATGTATGTATGTCATGTATGTGTATATACACACGGCAGAGTAATTAAAAATCGACAAAACAGTCTAACCTAGATGTTGTCTGTCATGTGTAAGTGTACATAAAACGATGCAACATTCTCTTGCATTCGGCTGATGTCTGGGCTTCAACTTCCTCTACATGTTTACTATACTATGCGGCACTGTAGATGCTGTGCGGTACGTTCGTCGACTATAAAACGCTGGAATGTCAAATTTGTAGTGGAGGGGCAATGTGACACTAAGTTGGAGGTGTGGAAGTATAAACGTCGTTACTATATGTAGCATAAAATATAGTACAGCATAGTTTAGCACAGTAGGGGAAGTGCAGTATTAGCTAGTATCGAATATTACAGAAAAGCATAGTCTCGTATACTACAGTATAGTATAGTATAACACCGTACAGCATAGTAAAGTATGGTCCAGAGTATATGGTACAGTAAAGTATAGCACCGCATAGCGTAGCAGAATACAGTATAGGAGAGTGCGGTGTATCACAGCATAATTACTATTGGTATGTGTTCCAGCCACTATCACAACCGAGACTTCGATAGAACAATGCTGGCAAGAATACTGTCGCTTTGGCATGTGATAAAAGCGAAAGCCATGCGCAGTAGAGGGATCATGTGCAACATACTGAAATATGATGTATTACAACCGAACACAATGTAGTACACAACCGAAAATCACAATTGCAGCCGTGGCGCGCGAAGCTGTTCACGCTGGCGCTTGTCGAGCACGACTCGGTTTTTTGAGTGCTCCAAATGGCAGTAGCCACAAGCATCCCCATAGTCGCCTTGTCATAGGGACCCTTAGGGGGTAGGGCCTAAGGTTTAGGGTTTAGGGTTTAGGGTTTAGGGGGTAGGGGGAGGGGGGCAGGGGACTATATTTCCTTAAATAGGCCTTATTAGGTCCTTATTATCGGCATTAAGGCCCTCTATCCCCTAAGGGTCCCTATGACCTTGGGGTGATTCGGCCGCTGGACAAAATCTGCACTCCTTTAAAGCGCACACCGCTAAACCTCAAAATCTAAACCCTGGGCCCTAGATGCTAAAACTCTTAATTCAGACATGTTTAAATCTTAAACTGTGGAACTCCGTGGTAGCTACATGTCAACGAAATCACCTTGATTTGTTTGGGTCTTATCTTTGCAGTTGGTCAGGGTCTGCGTGTTTTAGGGTTGTTGCTTTCAGGCTTTCGTGTGTGTGGCTGTGGGCTTGCGGGGGAAGGGTTGAGGGCTTTCCCATTCAGGATCTTCGGCTTCGGGCGCACTTGTGCTGTAGGTTTGGTACATCCACTGTGTAAAAAAGGGACTCTATTTCTGAAACTAGTAACTTGTTGTGGTTCAGACGGTTATACTATGCATGTCTAGTCTATGACATCGGTCGTTGTTCTTGTTGTCCTCTCTGAGATGCAAGCTACCGGACTCGACTATGCAACATACTGAAGCTTCCACTGTACATTGCGATTACTCGAGAACGACAGAAAACAAGCTTACGATGATTGTGACGGTGATGGCACTTACGAAGATGCTGAGCAAGGCCTACGAAAATGTCGATCGTTCTTGATAGTTCCCTTGCAAACCTGCTCAAGGTGTAGTGTAGGCACTCTGCTTGTACAAACAAGCACTCATGATGATGACCACATTGACTAGGTGCTTCTTCTAAAATAGCTGTGAAGTGCTACTGGCACTGCTACTGCTGCTGCTGCTGCTGCTACTGCTACTCCTGCTACTCCTGCTACTGCTACTACTACTACTACTGCTACTACTGCTACTACTGCTACTACTGCTGCTACTGCTGCTACTGCTGCTACTGCTACTGCTACTGCTACTGCTACTGCTACTGCTACTGCTGCTGCTACTGCTACTGCTACTGCTACTGCTACTGCTGCTGCTACTGCTACTAACTACTGCTACTGCTACTGCTACTGCTGCTGCTACTGCTACTAACTACTGTACTGTAGTAGTCTCTCGCTCTTGAAATCTTTGGCTTCCGAATGCTGTGCAAACCCGTACTGCCCAAACTTGCAACTCCTGCGCATGCAAACAGCAGCAAACGAAGGACACATCAGGAAGGATGACACAACACACCCTCCGTTTATGAGAGCGACAGAGAGCGACAGAGAGCGAGAGAGAGCGAGAGAGAGAGAGAGAGAGAGCGCGAGCTTCGATGCGGATTGGGTGACTACTGACAGGATTTAGGCTTCCAGCCCTCAGCTCTCAAACGACCACTTAAAGGCACTCCTAAGAAGTGAAATTGCGCAGTAGTGCCGCGTCATTTAAACCATTCCCGGCCCAACTTCACCCGCATGCAACAGAAAACCAAAGATCCCTTACTTAAGAATGTACCTTAAAGGCCTCCTGTAAGGGATCTATAAGGGTTCTATAAGGGAATTAAGGATATTGGGGATCCTGCAAAAATTTACGGTATATCCCCTAATGAAAGGATTTTGGAATGCCTCTGAATCTGCCCTACTTGGAGGATGAGGGGACTTAGTAAGTAAGGTTATAGGCACCCTAATTGGGGCTATAAGAAACAATAAGTACAGTTACCGTATTTTTAACTCTAGTTATCAAGTGCCATGATCCTTTAAGTAGCTGAGAGGCAATCTCCCTTCGCGAAGTACACGCACGGCCTTTTGCAAACCTTCGGGTGTTGCGGAAATTCTGGGGGTGTTTTGTGCGCGATGATGGACATGTTTGTGAGGGTTGCAAGGGTACTACCCTAAACCCTAAACCCGCAGATTTGCGAAGTCAAGCAGCCTGCAATAAGTAAGGTTTTGGGGGCTTCGGGTTAAGACGTTGGGGTCTATTGCTTAGACTCTAGGCCTTGGGTGGGCTGGTTGCGTGTCGGGTTTTTGACCTCTGACAGATACGATCAGAGGAAGTTAGCAATCGAGGCTAGCAAGCAAGGATCCCTAAACCCTAAACCCTACCTTCAGGGCAGTCACTAGTCTAATGACTTCAATGGACCCAAATTGCTACTCCCTGGACTGCACAGGTTCACCCCAGGCTGGAACAGGACGACAGCCCCGAAACCCTCAGTGTCCAGAAGTTTCCGACGAGGGGGCGACCATAAAGCCCGCTCGACCCTAAACTAAGTTTAACCCCATGTAAATTGAAACAGCTTAGGGTTTAGAGTTTAGAGTTTCGGGGTTCAGGGTTTAGGAATTTAGAGTTTAAGGTTTGGGCTTTCGGGTTCTGAACCCCTGAACCTTAAACCAACCCTTGACCGTAATGAAGAGGCCTTAATAATTCGAACTTGGTGGGGTACAAGATAACAAACCCTAGCCAATAGACTTGGCAAGTATTCAGGCCCCTCTACTATTCAACCGGTGAACCCGGAACCCTGAACTTAAACCGCAAACTCCAAACCCTAGACCCCCAAAAGGGGCACTTGATGCTTCCAGAGCGCATGTGTGCGGTTTGGAGGAATCTCTCCATTTTCAGGACAACCATCCATGTCTGTATACATATATATATATGTATGCATGTATCCAGTATAAGGGCCTCACAAAATTGAACTGGGTTGTTGTAAGGGCTCTGTCATGAAGCTTGGTAACTAGGGATAAATCGAAGGCAGCCGTAATGGCAGATTTACTGACAACTCCAGCCCAGGTGCTTATAATAATCTTTTTACTCAGTCCCCAAACCATCCCAAACCTGAAACCATAGAGAACCGAACCCTTATAGAATCCTGACCTTAAAAGCCTTACTTACTACGTCCCCAGGTAAGACCTAATCCCAAAGCCCCAAAACCTAAACCCTTAAACCCTGAAAATACTAAAGCCCTAAGGTCTCTGATCCTGCAAACTCTGTAAAAAACCTAAGCTCTAAACCTTAAAACCAAAACTCTAAAACCTTGCGCCCTAAACCCTAAATAAACCTTGACCAAAATGCCAAACTCTAAACCGTGGCTCGAAACCCTACACCAGGACCGTAAACCCTGACCCTGATCCTCCCTTTGGTTAGTAGGGAATGGAAGAATGGTAGTAATAGTAGTTATGATTGTTCCCCATTCCTTCATTCCCTACTAACCAAAGGTAAGCAATCCCCCTAAACCCTAAACCCCTAAACCCTAAACCCTGACCCTAATCCTCCAAGCAAGCTGCGTGAGGGTGGCCAAGGCTTCCTTCGCTGGGACAATCTGCTGGCCTTCTCGGGGAGCTGTTCATCTGTTTAGGGTTTGGGGGTTTAGGGTTGAGGGTTTAGGATTACTTGCCTTTGGTTAGTAGGGAATGAAGGAATGGGGAACAATTATAACTACTATTACCACCATTCTTCCATTCCCTACTAACCAAAGGTAGGTTTAGGGTTTACCTGGACCCTAAGAAACCCACCTTTTTGGGGTTCCTCATTATGAGTTCCTTATAACAGTCCATAACAACGTGGATTATGTGGGGTTGAGGTAGGGCTGTTGAGGGTTGAGTGTGTAGGGTTCATCCTAGTCTTGCTCTAGGGGTGCAGTGTGACAGAAAACAGTAGTGTTCGCCGTGTTGTATACAACACTGCAATTCCAGTTTTGCCCTAGGGTGTTATAAGTATTTCTAGGGCTTGTATGGCATTATGCTGCTGATGAGAAGGAGCACTTATTTTCCGGTGCTTTACAAGGCTTTATCATACCGACAAAAAGAAGTTTGTACGGCTTCTTACGGTCCAATAATGCCGACAAGAAGGAATCATTCACTTTTTCATAGAGTCTTACTAGTTCAGTTCGATAGTATGTCAGAGTGAACATGAACAGGTGCTCCTTATCCGGCCTTGATCTCACTTCAGGGTGCAGAATGGATCATAACCGGCATCTTAGTATGCAGGCCATTTGAACAGGGGGTGGGTGTGTCAACCGCCTCCTGGTGTATCAAGCATTAGTCTGGGTCTGTCCTATGGATGCAACCTTCGAACAGGCTACACGCATCAATCCTTAACCCTGAGACCCTCTACCGCAAAATTCTTAATTCCAAAGCCTCAGCCCTAAAACTTTTGCAACCCGCAACCTAAAACTCTGCTCCTGTCATGGGCTTTAGAAAGGTGAAGCCTTTCTTTGCAACCCCTGTCAAGCCCTATGAACCCTGCCTAGGGTTTAGGGTTTAAGGCTTAGGGGTTTAGGGTTAAGCCTTTGTTGTCCTTTTTTCTGCGACAAGAGACATATCCCGATATCCTGATTCTTCATGGGGGCCCGAAGCGGACATACCTGTACATTATATTCCCAGTTGGGGACCTCAAGCTTGAACTTCAATAAAAACCTTCATCAAACCCAACTTGTAGCAACGCTGCAGAACCCTACGCTGCAAAGCCGCGTCTGGACGCACCCATTCACACTGTAAACCTGCATAGAGCCCTCATGGAACCATTGTAGAACCATTGTAGAAAGCTTAAAGTACCATTGCAGAAACCTAAACCCTAGAGCCCTAAAGCCCTGAACTCTGCAACCAAAAAGCCCTAAACCCTAAAACCCTACAGTAAACCCTCAAACCGATTATTCCAATCCGCCTCTGGACATCAAAGACCGAAGGTCGCCTCGCTTGGGTGTCTTAGGGTTGAGGGTTTAGGGTTTTAGGTAGTCCTGCTTTAAGGGCTTAGGGTTTAGGGACATGAGATTCAGGCTTACAGTGCGTAGGCTGGGTGCTGGCCGCACCCTATAACAGTTTATGTTGGGTACTGCCCCCATACAGTAACAGTCTATAATAGGGCTACTATTAAGGGCCTAATATATCTATATTATGAATATTATCCAACTGTTACTGAGTGGGGGCATCACCCAAAGTTTATGTTAGGGTCATGTTCCGGGCCATGTTGTACTGTATTAAAACTATTATTATCTGGTGCATCTTAGGGTTGAGGCTTCTACCTTGTTGTCCTACTATTGGGGTTTAACAAGGGAACACAAAAAGGCAAATGGGAAAAATAATACTACTGGGAAACCTCTAAACCCTGAGCCCTAAACCCCCTAAACCCTAAACTCCTAAACCTAGGGCTTAGGGTTTGCTGCTTCAATGAAGGGTTCCTTTAGGCAGAGTTGCATATCTCATAACAGAGAGGCCTTGATCTTCAGAAGGAGCTTGTTTTGGGTTTTGAAGCGGGAACTCTGAGGAGTACGGGTTTAGGGTTAGCCTATTATGAAGGTGTGGAGTTCACGTGTAAGGGTTTAATTGTTTAGGTACAGCCTCCCCAGAGGGTCCAAGTATCGTCCGCTTCAAACTGCCTCAGGTAGTCCATGTCAGACTCTGGCTCGGGCTCGCAAGGAACAATCAGGAAGTCAAACTCCAAAAACTTGTCGTCAAAGCAAGCTCTGGCAAAGTTCAACGCATCTTTGGGAGCAGCTTCCCAAGCAATTGGGACGTTGTCAAGCATATACCCCTTCTCATGCACGAAGATGTTTGTTACAACGTATGCACAAAGATTGACTTCATATGCAGGGCAGGACCCCTCTTTACTTTGTAAGGTTGATTGCTGAGGTTGTGCAAAAGCGACCACGCGTACGGGGATGAGGGATCCGGCGGTTGAGGAAACAGTTCATATGTATATATATATATATACACATACATGTAAACATATATATATATATATATATATATATATATATATCCATGCACATGCATATACACGTGTAGATACATTATATATATATATGCATATGTGCATATATATTATGTGTATATACAGCAGAGTGTATGCCTCTGTCGATGTCTGTGTCTATGTCAATGTCCGTGTCTACCTACCTACCTGCCTACCTACCTACCTACATACGCACATACCTACATACATACATAATTACTTACATACATACACACATACACATACATACGCATAAAACACACATACAGCAAGTGCTTGATGTTTCCAGTACGTATTTTCCAAGAAGAAACACTCATCAAGGTTGATGTTGTTCAGGCTCACTATATACAAGGGCAATAAGGCCTCATAGCCAATAGACGAAACGGATCCCGGGACACAGAAACTAGGGTTGCAAATTAAGGAACCAACCATGCTCATAGCTGCTTATAACCCCGATTAGGGTGCTTATGGCCTCACTTACAAAAATCCTGAAGCCCCAACGCCCTACAGAATCCTCGTAGTACCCTTATAGGAACCCTTGAAGACTTGTGACCTCACCGGTGAAGCCCTGAGTGTCTGAAGACGTCAGCTCGAGGCCCAAGCTGTCTCTGCTGAAGCAACGAGTGAAACGCAAATTTGGGTGTAGGGTTTAGGGAAGCTTAGGGTTTTAGGATAAAATTAAAAAGAAAACCGGGATGTAGGTATAGAGCACAAAACTATCTTTATACTCAGGAATCCTAGAGAAAGCACTGGTACGAATTCAGGCCCCTGTAGTACCTTCAGAGGGCTCTGGACTCTGAATTTATACGGGCCCTTACGAAAAAGACCTCTACCCAAAGGCCCCAAAGTAGTTCCTTTTTTGGGTTCATATTTCGAATTCTATAAGCTAATCCCCAAAAGGAACTACTTTGGGGCCTATGGGTAGTTTCCGAGCCCTCCGAATAGTTCGAAAGCCTCTGCATGTCAGCTTCGTCTTCGTCGGCTTCAATAGGCCTGCGATTTCAGGTTTCGGAGTCTTACCAACCCTCAGCCCTAAACCGTAAGAAGGGTCTCCCTGCAGGGTTTAACGCTCATTGTATAGGGGTTCTACAATTCTGAGTTTTTCACAATTGACGGACGGCCATAGTGCAGTATAATCATATCGAGTCTGTAATGTGGTACTACTGTTGTCCAGGCCTTAATACTACTAGACCCAAGAGTAGCCTAGGAATAAAAAGGTTGCCCTTTTTGGGTTAAAGGGGGTTATAAGAGAACCTAAACCCTAAAAAGGGGAATAAGGGCCTACCCTGGGTCCTAGTCATATTCGGATTTCAGGTTGGTGGCTTCGGGGGAAGGCGTTTGACCGAGGAGGGCCTGGGATTTGGATGTCTGGAAAATTTACTCCCCCGCCTAAACATGCTGGGCGACGTTTAGAGGTTTAGGTCTAGGGCTAAGGGTTTGTTTTTCTGATTTTTTGACCCTTCAGCCCCTTCAGGCCAACACCACCGTAGAGGACCAATGATCCCATGACAACACCCGAGGAGAACCTCCGGGTTCATTAAGTTTGGTGCTTGTTTCTTTTCCATATTCTACCCTTATAGCACCTTAACCCCCCAAACCCTAAACAGTAAACCTTTCTAGCACCCTATAGGACCCCTTTAGTAGCGCTTAAAGCATCTTCCACACACAATACCATAAACTCCTAAAAGTCCGAATGTCGGCGGCCCCCCGAATGCAGGATTCCTTGTTGAATGCGGCTGCGGGTTCGGGGTTTAGGGGTTTCGGGGTTTGGCAGTTAGAGTTTACGGTATAAGGATTAGAGTTTTTGGCGATCGTTACAGTAAATGGAACCCTCAGCAATAATGTTTTCCAATTTTTGACAGGAGCAGTTGAGCTCTGTCGCTGAATAGAAACAATTCATTGAGTACATGGTCTTGATTGTTAGAGCTGTAGGGTTGAAGGCAGTGTAAGTTTTCACTAAAAGGGTTCTCTAATTGTTACTGTAGGGCGCTAGAAATGCACCATGCAGGCTTGTGTTTCGGGTTGAAGGAATCATGCAGAGCTGAGGGACTTTATGAAGACTGAAGACTTCTGACTCAATGACCCAACTTTCTTCAAGCGCCCTTCGTATTAGGATGCCATCGTCTTTAATGCCTCAGTATTCGAACCCCTATGAAAAATCGACCAGGGTCGTCCACATTAGGGTTTAGGCATCCATCAGCGCATATGGAACCGACTTGGAGTAGGAAAGTGCCACACTCAAGACCTTGTGAACTCGGTGTGTGCTTTAGGGTTAAGGGTTCATACGACCAGAGCACTTTGTCCAAGCTCAAAGACTCTCATGAGCTTCGGAACCTAGAGCCCCTACTGCGCCCTGAAACCACTCTGCACCTCGAAGACAACAGTCAACACAGACCCTGAGACACATGAGAATAGGGTTTTGGGATATAGTGTAGTACAGATTCTCCGATTCTCTGCGGATCTGCTGGGGTTCGAACGCCCTGTCCTTGTAACTATCTGTACTACACTACAGCTATGGTATGAGGGACTATGAAGGAAGTTATTGTAAAGTCTTCCGACACCCATAGTACCCTAGAACCCCAAACCCTAAACCCCCGTAGTAGCCTAAGGACCTCCTAAGGCTCCATTCCCAAAGGTGGTGGGATGCCTAGCATCCGAAAGGTCATCTTGAAACTCGTGTGCACCATTCTCCATGGCAATGACGTGTCCAGCTGCACCTGCTCAACATGCCAGGAGCAGTTGAGGGTTCAAGGTTTAGGGTTTAGGATTTAGAGTTTAGGGTTCAGGGTTTAGGGTTCAGGGACGACGGTAGTTGAGGGTTTAGGGTTGAGGGCTTAGACTACCCTATACCCAAAGCCCTGCAATATTCGACTGTGATTAAACGAACCCTGTAAGCCCTAAAACCCTAAACCCTAAACCCCTAAACCCTAAACACCTAAACCCTAAACCCCTGAACCCTAAACCCTAAACCCTCAACCCTAAACCCCTAAACCCTAAACCCCGGGCTTTCGGATGTGGGGAGGCTCCCTCCTGAGTGAACCAAACTGGCCGGGGAACCTTAAACCAAAAGCCCTACAGCTCTTAGCCAGAGGACCCAAACCCCAAAACCCTGAAGACCTAAGCCCTAAACTCCTAAACCCTAAACCCTAAACCCCAAACCCTGAAGACCTAAGCCCTAAACCCTAAACCCCAAACCCTGAAGACCTAAACCCTAAACCCTAAACCCCAAAACCCTGAAGACCCAAACCCCAAAACCCCAATCTCTTCTGTTTCCCATATACTCAAACCTCAAACTCTTATTCGGAACCGGCAGCCTTTCTCGGCACTGGCTTTCAAGGTTTAGGACCGAGCCAAGGATGGTAAAGCCTTAAGTCCAAAAAAGGGCATGACCCCAATGTTACTATTCTGAAATTATACTACATACATATATATATATATATATATGATAAAAGCTGTGTATGTCTTAAAGGCTTGGGATTCTTTGGGTGGGTGGGTGTTTCCTGAAACTAAACGCGACATTAAACTGGTCAGTTCCTATGCCAGCTTTTCGTAAACTCTACTAAACCCTACCTAGAGTCTCTATTGTAGTTCCGTTTTTGGTTAACCAGTTTTATGGTTAGGATCCTATAATAGAGATTTTGGTTAACCAAAAAAAGGAACAACAATGGAGACTATAGGTAAGCCCCAATCTCTAAACCTAAGAAGCACTGGCTGGACTTTGGAGAGTCGTTCGATGCCCACGGCCCGAAGTTTCGCCCACGCCGCTCCAAGCACCGGCCACCGACCACAGGCTTAGGGTTTAGGGGTTTAGGGGTTTGGGGGTTTAGAGCTTAGAGTTTGGAGTTTACGGGTGTATAAAGCCTTAGAGTTCAAGGTCTTAGAGTTTAGAGGGTAAGGGTTTAGGGTTTTGGGTTCAGGGGTTTGGGGTTTCGGGGTTGCAGAGTTTTGGGCTTAGCGTTCAAGGGCTTAGGGATCGCGCCTTCGTCTTGTCGCTAATGCGTGTGCGCATCTGGCTGGTTCTACTTCCCCATGCAAGCTTTGAAGGTCTCCTCGCCGACCACTGGAAGAGCATAGCCCAAGCCTAGCTGCTTATCCCTGCTCTTGTGTTCTCATTCATAAAGCCTTCGAAAACAGAAGCAACACTAGGTCTATCGATCCCTGAGCCCCAAAAATTATCTCTCATTAGGGCTCTGTTTGAAATAGTAACGGGAGTTAGAAATTATCCCTAGTGAGCCCTTTTGATGCAGATGCGGTCGTTTGGTCCTTATAAGGTAGACCGTAGACCCGTAAATCCTAAACCCACTCTTTTCGCGGACCTTAACCGGATCCCAATGTCCTTCCTAAACGTTTCAGCGGCGCACATTATTGAATTATTGAGGCTCGTAGGTGCTTACCCTGGTATAGTGCTACTATGACAACTGTTACGCTGTTGCGGTTTCAGGTTCAAGCGACGGTGAGCAGCACGATCTCTATCTCTACTACCCACATCACTCGCATTGCGCCTCAGCACGTTCAATCAGATCGCAAGTTTCATGGTCAATCCCTACTTGTCGGGTATCATGGGGAACCAAAGGTTAACCTTTTTCATAATATAAGGAGTATATAGGGATTATACTACCCAAAAGGTTAAAGGTTACCTGCTCTACTACTAGGAATCTTACCACAGCAACACGCACTTGTTCTTGCTGCCATCTTTCAACCATCCTCTAGTGCCAAAACTCGGAACCCTCAAGCCCCTAAAGCCCCTAAGCCAACTGCAGAACCCGAATCCGCCCCTAAACCTTCAATTCTCAACCCTACATCCCAAACCCGAAGTCTCGCCCTCAACTATAGCTCATCAACCCTCAACCTCAAACTCTAAACTCTGAATCTCCCTAAATCCCCAAACCCTAAACCCTCAGAAATCTCCCTAAAGCCCCAAAACCCCTAACCCCTGAAGCCCTTTTATGAATTGCAGTTCTAGCTCACCAGACCCCCGGGAGGATCTAGAAAGTAGATCCCCTAATTTGGGGCCCTATACTACTAAGGGTACTTTACGGGAACCCCCAATAAGGGATCTACTTTTTGGATCCTCCCGGGGGTCTGGGAACCTAACCCGTCAACCCTCAACCCTGCACTGCAAGACGGTAGGCCTTCCCCAGGCGAAGGGACCTGCTGACAGGAAGTAATATTTTACCTTAACCCCAAATTCCCAATGATTCTAACGGTCGAATGCATTTGTCGTAGATGCAGCGCTTCTGACCTAGAGTTCCCTAATAATATGATTTCTTTCTATAAGTCCTGAAAAAGGTAGGTTATTTGGGGTTGAGGTTTGGCCTGAACAATTCGAACAGGGTTTAGGGTTTGGGGTTTCAGGAAGGCCTGCATAACTCGAATATGGTTTAGGGTGTAAGGAAGCCCTGAAGAAGTCGAAGAGGGTGTAGGGTTTAGGGAAGGCCTGAATACTTCGAAGAGGGCTCTGCGGTCGTTTTTAGGGTTTAGGGTTTTGGGGTTCAGGGCTTAGGGTTTAGAGTTTAGGGTTTAGGGTGTAGGGTTTAGGGTTCAGGGTTTAGGGCGGGTTTAGGGTATAGGGGTCTCGATGATTCGAATAGGTGTTTATGATTCCTTTAAAAGTGTTCCTGTAAGGGCTTTATGGGCTCCAATCGACTTTGCACGGGTTCTTAATGACTCGGAGAGGTTGTCCTAATCAGAATAGGGTGTCTTCAAAAGGTTGTTATAGTTGTACTAGAAGTTCAAAATTTTTGGTTTGGGGTGTAGGGCTTCGTCATAACTTGTGAAGCTAGGGCGACTCATATAGGGCTGTGAGCAACTCCAAACAGGCGGGTCCCTTCAAACGCACACCATGCGCTGCGCAGTCTCAAAGCTACAGAGAAAGAAGTTAAACGCTGAAACCCTGGGCTTTCGTTGTTGCGCGATGCGTGGCGAGAACAGCATCTATCGACCTAAAGCCTTCTTTCCAACTATCGCTGTCGGCGACTACAGTGCCAGCCCTTAATCTATATTCTATACCATAATGAACAGTCTGCAAACGAAACCTGAAACCCATGAACAACTTTCCAAAGCCCTTGGGTCAAGGCCTTGCCACTTGCCAAACTCTCAACTTTCAACGCCGGCTAAGACGAGGATCCCCAATAATATCAATTAATACAAACAGGGGTACGCTTGTTCAGACATAGTGGCCGCCCGAACATAGAAGGGGCATCAGGCCACTACTGGGCGCCAGCCCGAAAGACGAATGAGACTCAGGAATTGAACCCGTTGCCACGAACCCTGAAACCGAATGCGTTGCTAGGTGGGGCTTTTGAAGCCTTTGAAAAATACGGAAAATGAGATCCTCTTAAGCCCAATAAGGGAAAATATAAAATGTCCCAAAGCCCTACCTAGGTTGAATGAGGCGTAGGCCCAGGCTCAATTCTAAGCCATGAACGCTGCATTGTACACCTGACACAACCTGCCAAACCCGCGCCCGGAAGCCTCTGGATACCGGTCTGCACTTGCAGTGCCGCTCCAGGCCGCCAGCCGCTCAGGAAGGCAGGTGGTGTACTCCTCACCAACGCCGTGATTTGGCTGCTCAGGGTTATTTCCGAGTTCCTTTAATGAGTGACACATCGACATGGCATCCAGACATGCCCGAAAGAAACTTGGCATCTGGGATTTCTTTTTTTGGTGTTTATTTAATACTCGGAAATGTGGTTTTACTCAAGGACTTGGATCCGACTCCATGCCTCCGGGTGCGGGTTTACCAGTAGCGGTCTTCGGGTTAACGTCGTCCACATCAATGAACTTTCGGTGATTTCTTCATCCGTGATGGATTGAGGAATTTAGCTTCAGACTCGAAATAGGCGGGCGGTATGGTCGTTCAGAAACATGGAAGTCCTTGTAAGCAACGGCTATCGGCTGTGCACTACATTGCTCGGGTGAAGACCCTACAAGGGACCAGTTTTCCAATGGCAGCCACGGCAACGCTTTCAGGGCAGAGCTCCTGATCCTGGCCGTCCACGTCCTGACCAGGAAAGATGACCAAAGCACATGGCAACAATGCTATTCAGGGATTCAGAACTACGTGGGGCAGGGACATCCTGCATCTATTTTGGTGCCGCTGAGGCCCCATTTTTGACCAGTGCAGTTTCGGGCTGCAATGGGCAGAAGGGAATAATTACGAACTTTCGTCGACGACCTGAATACAAGCCGGCTACGGGATAAACTTGTCCGAGACACACCGACTACAACCCATGAAAGCCTTCAAACCGTAGCTCTGTTTTGAAGCAGTTGCTTGAAACCCTCACATCTACACTACGTCTTGCATTAGTGAACAAGACCCAATGTGAACAACAGAACAACCAATCCCGAAGCCGAGTTATATATCAAGCAGGTCCAAGAGTTGCGCAACTCAAGGTTAAGTAAGACTCGAGGCACAAATCATGATCAAAACAAGGCGGGCTGTACCTCTGCGTCGAATGTACACGGAAACATATTCGACACGACTTAGAAATAAAAAGCGACCTAACAAAAACATGCCAGACAATGCATTCGATATTTCTCACGCAACCATGCATCGCCAGTCTCTCTCGCAGCTGCGTCCATGCCCTTCTTGATTGCATAAATACAAGAAATGGGTCATACTGGACACACAGCCAGACACGCTAAATCAATCGGAAATTCGTGACGAAGGACGAACCGCACTTGACCCGCCAGAACTCATACCCTCACACAAATGAGACAACACAAACATCGAAGTGCTGTGTGGCTGCTTGAACCTCGGACCTGTTCCTAAAGCAACCGCCGGGGTGCCTGGGTGGGGATGTAAAGACAGCCGGAACCTAAACAATGGGTCACGCTCTTAGCCTCCTCTGCTTGGAAGAACCGCCGGAAGACACCCGACATGCACGGTAAGAGCGTGGGACGGAATCCTCCTCTGTCTACTGAAACTGTCAGTTTTCCATGGTGCGTATGCAGAATTGTGAACCAACCCTCCGACCAAGACACCAAGAGGAGCCCCCGACATTTCGTGGCTTTTGGGTTGCAGATTTGAAGTTTTTCTCACCGCACGCGGTGTTGTCGTCATTTTTTGACCACTCCAGCGGATGCAAGCAACATAGCAATCATTCTTGAGGTTGACGGAACTCTGGATGGTTCCCAGCAGCGCGTGAAGCGTGCATTTGAAGCTATCCTCCGGGGCACCACTTCCTCGCCTCAAAACCTTTGGAGGATTTGAGGGGTTTGGGGCTCGGGTTTAGGATGGTTTACGGAGCTTAATGACTTCGGGTTTAGGATTTCAAGTATAGGTAGCCGCTGGTGTTAGGCCCGCGCAGAGTCTAAACAAGAGCAACCTATCCAAGATCCAACCATCCGAACAAGCCCTACTTGGCGGATCAGGGGACTTAGTAAGTAAGGTTATAAGGACCCTAATTGGGGTTATAAGTACTTATAAGTATAGTTACCTTATTTATAACCCTAGTTACTAAGTCCCATGATCCTTTAAGTACGCCCGAAACCCGTACAGCCGAAACTCTAAAGCCATCAACCCTCAGAGTCCATGTGCCCATATAGTAGGTACTTAGGCCTTTTTTGGGGGGTCCCTATATAATAGGTACTTTAAGGCCTTAGTACCTACTATATGGGTGCATGGAGCCTATTTGGGGTAACTCCATTTAGGGTACTTATAACTCTACTTATAACCTACTTACTAAGTCCCCTGCCCCTCCAAGTAAAGCCATCAAACCAACAAAAAAACAGACGTAGGCCTCACATCCGAACCCTAAACCGCAAACGCCAGGGCCGATGAGTTCCGTTTTCAAGCCGTCGGAACCCGAAAGTTCTAAAAACCCCTAAACCCTAAAACCCTAAAGCCCTAAACCCACAAACCCTAAAAACCTAAAGCCGTAAACCCCAAACCCTAAAACCCTAAAGCCCTAAAGCCCTAAACCCCGAGTCGGAATACAAAGCCTGCCAAAGCAATATGTGCGTATATGTATATGTGTATATATATATACACAACATACCTGGGTATAACTATGTATACACATATGCAGACCCCTGTGTATAGATGTTTATGATGAAATATGCATACAACCCCTAAACTCGAAATCCTACAACCCTAATGCAATTAAACCCTCTTGCCCAAAGGCCCTAAACCCCTACAGCCCCACGCATCGAAACTCCCACTTCGTTAAACCCTTTGTTGTTCGTAATTTATCCCCTCAGTGACCTTCCTTTCGGGCCTTACGCCAAAACGCTGTAGTAACCCTAAACCGAAAATGCTGACCTTATAGTAACCCTAAGTTCTAAGCTGTGTTAGCCATCCTAAGCCACAAAACCTCAACGTCTAAGCCCTGCCTGAACTTTTTTACGGGGATTGGGCCGCAATTGGGTTTTGGGGTTTTAGGGCTTTAGGGCTTTAGGGTTTAAATTTCCTAAAGCCCTATTTTAACCCTAAGCCCCTAAATCTCCTAAACCCTAAAACCTTATATGTACCCCTCAACAACTCAAAACAAAAGAGAATGATACAAACCCTTAACCATAACACCCTAAAGCCCTATACCCCTTTACGGCTTAGGGAGGTGCCTCCGGCTCGGCATCCTCGCTGCGGATGATGGGTGGAGGCTCGCTTTCGCTGCGCTTCGCCGCGGAAGTGGTAACTGGCAAAAACCGGGTTCAGGGCTTAGGGTTGAGGGTTTCATTAGAGTTGAGGGTTTAGGGTTCAGGGTTTAGGGTTGAGGGTTTTAGGTTTGAGGGGTTTAGTGCTTTATTGGGGCCCGAAGCGAAACCCCGAACCCCCAAAGGGGAGTTTCCGAAAATAGGGGGCCCTAATATGGTACCCTAAATAGTAGGATCCTTATGATAAGGACCCCAAAATAAGGTACCCCGAATTTTCGGAAACTCCCACATTTAGTTGAAACGTTGAAGGCTTTCTTCGCGTTTCCAAGGGCTGAACCTGCAGGGTTCCTTTTGAGGGAACCGTTTAGGGTTGGGTTTAGGGCCTATAGGGTTAGGGTTTAGAGGTTTAGGGTGGGTTGGGTTTAGGGTTTAGGGTTAGGGTTTAGAGGCTTAGGATGGGTTGGGTTTAGGGTTTAGGGTTTAGGGTTAGGGTTTAGAGGTTTAGGGTTTAGGGTTTAGGGTTAGGGTTTAGAGGTTTAGGGTGGGTTGGGTTTAGGGTTTAGAGGTTTAGGGTTTAGTGTTTAGGAAAGTTTGCGGCTTGTAGGGGTCAGGGTTGATTTTAAATGATCTACTAGGGTTACTAGGGTTCTATAAGGGATCCAGTACAAGTTTAGAGCTTTTTGGTTGAGTGTCTCAGAGCTGTGACTTCAAGGGCTACCCTAAGGGTTAGGGCTCAGTCTTCAGGGTTTTTGGGGGTTTAGCTAGAAGGGGGGTAGTACAGGGTTTATGCCTACAGGGTCCTGGGGCTTTGGGGTTTTAGGGGTGCATGATGTTGGGTTCGAGGTTCGGGATCGAGACGCTAAACACGGAGTATGGCGATCTCGATGCGACAAGCTTTGTGAGTTCGTTTTCGACGTCGTCCCTCGAGAAGCCGCCGCCAATCGGCATGTTGAAGCCGACCTCCCCGGGGAACAGCTGCGCCAGCATTCTCACGGCCTTCCCGCGGTATGGGCTCTAGGTTCCTGAGTAGCCCCATTACCATAAGGGTGCCCTTTTTCTTACTAGGTTTTAATAAGGGGACCCTAAAATAAAAAGGGCAAAGGGGCACCACTCAGGAACCTAGGGCTTCAGCATTCAGCCGCAAGGTCGGCTTGGGAAGCTTGCAGAGACCCCGCCCTCTGGAGATCTTGGAGTCTGTATACTAAGAGGATCAGGGGACTTAGCAAGTAAGGTTATAAGTACCCTAAAAGGGGTTATAGGGAATTATAAGGTATAACTCTCTTATTTATAACCCTAGTTACTAAGTCCCATGCTCCTTTAAGTATGCTCGAAACTGCTACTTGCAGTCCTTGATCGTAGTTGGAGAATCCAGGTCGTGGGACTTCAGCGAATTCTGGCAGAAGCCAGAAAGTTGGAACATCCATATCCTCATGCCCTTAAGGTAGAGTATAGGGGATCCTAGCATCAAATTTCTGGGGTTCACTGTACGCTTCAGGCTCCCGTTTGAAAAACCCTAAACCTCAAGGCCTAAACCCGGGATCAGGGCGCAGGGTCAGGAGTTAGGATATGGGAGTTTCCGAAAATTGGGGAACCTAATATAGTAGCCTAAATAATAGGATCCTTATTATAAGGACCCCAAAATAAGGTACCCCTGATTTTCGGAAACTCCCTTTTGGGGGGCGTGGGAGTTTAGGGAATGACCCTTCAGGGTCCCCCTTCAAAAAGTTCCCCCTCCCCCCCCCCACTACGAGCCCGTACCTGGACCCTTGAAACTGCGCAGGAGAACGATGGGTCACCGGGGGACCCGCAAAAAGATGTCCAAAATCCGAAATCCGTCTTCACCCCAAACTTAGAAACCACAGCTTTAAACCTGCAACTGTCCGAACACCTGCGACCCTGCCGGCCGCCGGCCCCACCCATCTAAGTCACACAGAACACTGAATTCTGGAGCCACGAGTCCTTGCCTTCGCACTCCCGGATGTCCTTCCAAGCACAAAGGTTAAAATCATGTCTCGGCTCCCCGGAAATCTTGCTGCTTTGCCTACTTGTCGGGTATCATGGGTAACTAAAGGTTAACCTTTTCCACAATACAAGGATTATATAGGGATTATACTACCCCCAAAAAGCTTAAAGGTTACCTACTCTACTTCTAGGTTTGGGACTTCGGGTCTAAGATTTTGCGGCCTACTCTCTTCTTCAACAACCGGGGCCCAAAAAGTTCAAGCTTAGGGCTTCAGGGTTTAGGGATTTACTTGGAGGGGTAGGGGACTTAGTAAGTAGGTTATAAGTAGAGTTATAAGTACCCTAAATGGAGTTACCCCAATTGTAACCCTACTTATAACCTTACTTACTAAGTCCCCTGCCCCTCCAGGTAGTCTTTCGGAGTTCAAAACTCAAGAAGGAAAGCAGCAACAAATGGAGAGGAGGGAACGACTGACCCAGCACTTCCCTGAACTGGCTCAGGGCGACCCTAGCGCCAGGAAGGTTGAGCCCACGCAGAGAAAATGCTTCTACCTAAACCTTATAAACCCTAATAATCAAAACAAGGGAGCCCCAGAAATAATCAGGAAACAGCTTTCCTAGCTGAGTCTTTCCTTTGAGCTACGGTCACCGTTTTAGGTCCCCAGAAAAGCCACGGCACCCTTACACAGAGGCCCCTAAAATTACACGGGCTGAACCAGGAGACTCGGGTTCAGGGCTTAGGGCTTCAGGGTTTTTGGGGTTTAGGGGTTTAGGGTTTAGGGTTTTGAGGTTTAGTGCTTCACGATTTTTGGGGTTTAGGGGTTTAGGGTTTAGGGTTTTGAGGTTTAGGGCTCAGGGTTTTTGGGGTTTAGGGGTTTAGGTTTTTGAGGCTTAGGGCTTCAGGGTTTTTGGGGCGAGATGACAACAGGTTTTGTCTTCAGCATTGTGGTGCAGGGGTCAGGACGCATATTGCTCCTGTTGCGGTAGACATGGAGGTTTGGCGGTCTCTCGAGTAACGATGTCTAGCTCAGGTCTCAATGATTCCATAGTGGAGGGAATAGAGTTTTCGAACCCGTCGTTTCGATACAATTGCAACCAGGAGGCAATGAAGGTCCAGCGGCATTCCAGCTGGTACCCCACCTTAGAAAGAACCGCTGATTCCTGGATTGCAGTCATGCTAGGCCCTGCAATCAATCATGATGCGTCCGCCATGAAACCTAAACCTTGGGTACTGCCCCCCTCCAGTAACTGTCTATAACAGGGCTACTACTGAGGGACTTGTACTTTTATCCATATTATAACTAGTATTCAACTGTTACTGAGTAGGAGCAGTATCCAACCTAAACCCTGAACCCTAGAGTTTCAGGTTTAGAGAGTTTAGGATTGAGATCTTAAGCTAGGAATCATTACTCGAAGCTGGGATGAGGCTGGCATCGATCGTCCCTAAAACCTACTGTACAAACCCTCAACCCTAACCCTAAGTCCGAAACCTGAAACCCAGAAATCGTCGTGATCCAACAAGTTCCGCGGGCTGAGGGCTCAGGTTTCGGATTTAGGGGTTTGGTTTAGGAGTCAGGGTTGGGAGGTTACGGTCTCCAAGCATCCCTTGCTTCCGTTGTTCAGCGGTCAAGAACACAAGGAAAAGAGCAGCGGCGGCGGCGGCGGCAGCACCACCACCACCACACCACCACCACCACGACCAGGACGACGACGACGACCACAACAACAACAACAACATCAACAACAAGGACAAGGTTCAGCCGTACACTGGGCGACAAAACAAACCCAACAGCAGAAACCCAATTTCCTCAGTCCTGAACCATAACTCAACATACCAAAACCAGAAACATCAAAACCTATGCCCAAGCGGAAAATCGAGATCCTTGACCTGACATCAAAACCCTCGAGAACCGACTCAAGACTAAGAACTTATATAAGAAAACCAAACCTTAATATGGTTGATATTGCCATTGAAATCCAAGCCTGCGTTATTCGGAAACCCTTCCCTGAACTCTAAACGGAAAAAATGGGTTTACAAAGTTCCTTCAAGGGATCTAGAAGGGCTCTATAGTTCAATGAAGAGACCCTAAACCCTAAACCCTGAACCCTAAACCCTGAACCCTGAACCCTAAACCCTGAACCCTAAACCCTAAAGGGCTCTATAAGGGTTCCATAAAGAGAGCTGTAAGCAGGGCTTAGGGCCTAGGAGTCCTAAATCCGAAGCTCTCAAGCCCGAAAGCCTTCACCTCGAAACCTTGCCACGCTAAACCAGAAACTTAGGGTTTAGGGTTTAGGGGGGTTTAGGGTTTAGGGGGTTTAGGGTTTAGGGGGGTTTAGGGTTTAGGGGGTTTAGGGTTTAGGGGGGTTTAGGGTTTAGGGGGGTTTAGGGTTTAGGGTTTAGGGGTTTAGGGTTTAGGGGAGCCTTCAAACACAAAGCTGGTTCCACTGCAATGTGAACAATGTGAAGAAAATGTCATGAGTACCCCTAAGAACAATCTCGAGATACTGGGAAACCTTAGACTAGGACATGCCACTTCGAAACCAAAAAACTGCTCCGAACCTGATACCTGATACCGGAACCCTAATCCACGAAGCAAGCCGCCGCCGAATTCGTCATACTCATCGCAGGGGCGATGCCGACCCAGGCTACCACAGCACCTAGGCTTCACATACATTTTGTCTTTTAGGGGTTTACTGTTCAGTGGTGTAGATGATTAAAGGGTCTTGGGGTGTAGGTTCGTCTTCAACGATGTAAAGGGTCTGGATTGTCGCTTGTAGGGTTGTGGGGCCCCTCTGCCGGTTCATGTGATGTTTCGTATTTCAAGGGTTTGGGTGGTTATGGTGCTGTACCCTGGGCTACTTAAGAAGGCTCCCGCACGCTTGCGGGCACGAGGGATCGATCTTATGTTTCTGGCACTCAGGAAGCCCTAAACCCTAAACCCTGAACCCTAAACCTATTAAACCATAAATCCTATAAGCTCTAGCTCTCCGGTTTGTTCGGGACCGTAGGATTTCGGTCGAAAGGATTCAGCCAGAAGACGCCACAGGCCTTTGAGACTTAATGCAGATTCATGGAGGGTCTTGAAAACGGGATGTAAGAGTTAAGGTTTCCAGGGTTTGGGTGTACTTTGGGGGAGCAGGGGGCTTTCTAAGTTAGTTCATAAGTACATTCAAACTGGGGTTTTAAGTGATGATAAGCAGAGTTACCATATTTATAATGCTCTTGACACTAAGTCCCATGGTCCTTTAAGTGGATTTAGGTGTCGGTTTCCAAAAGTTTAAAACTGCACCCACAGCTTTGGTTGTCGGAAATTTCCCCTTCAGCCTCTCCCCTGCCAGCAAATACCAGCAAGACCTGCCAGACACCTAGTGCAATACATCCCCTCACACAGAAGCCTGCATAAAATCCTTAATGTCACGGTTGGGCTGACTTCTGAGCCCTCCTGAAACTTGAGCCTCTAGCCCGAACAACAAACCCGATAGCCTCAACCGTAAGCCCCTGAACCACTAACACCCTAAACCCTAAAAGTGTAGAAACTCGGACAGCCAAGCACCTAAAGCCAAGAAGACGAAAGCCAAGATCACAACCTAAACCCTTTACTCCCGGGCCCAGTTTTAAGGTTTACCCATAGGCTCCATAGTCATAGTAGTTCCTTTTTGGGTTTACCTTATAGGATTCTAAATAAAAACCCCAAAAAGGAACAACCCTGGAGCCTCTGGGTAGGGCCTCACCCACCCCACCCAAACATCTGATATACTATACAAACCTACTCTGCCGAAGCATGCCTATTGAAAACAGAATCAGACTATTATATGGGAGTTTCCGAAAATAAATAGGGGACCCTAATATAGTACCCTAAATAGTAGGATCCTTATTATAAGGACCCCAAAATAAGGTACCCCTAATTTTCGGAAACTCCCATACCCCAGTCTCACTATGAAAGCCCCTACGCTAAGCCCGAAGCCAAATGCAAGCAAGCAACCCGCGTCGTGGCAGTCGCCCTGCGCTATTCGCTTTTTCACTGCTGATGTCGAGTCCCGATCAATTTGAGCCAGAAGGCTTCGCGAGGGAGCTGCGTTCCCCGAAGATTCCAAGCAATATCTGGGACATTAAACAAATTTGGCGTATGCATACAAAAATACAGATGATAAGGCGATGCGTTTTGTATCTATNCCCCGAAGATTCCAAGCAATATCTGGGACATTAAACAAATTTGGCGTATGCATACAAAAATACAGATGATAAGGCGATGCGTTTTGTATCTATTCCGATCTCCCTATAGTCTCCATTGTAGTTCCGTTTTTGGTTCACCAAAATCTCTATTGTAGGATCCTAACCCTAAAACTGGCTAACCAAAAAAGGAACTACAAAGGAGACTCTAGGTATATCATGAAGACTTGTGTCAAGGCTTTCGGGTTCATGGGCTTAGGGTTGTCATGGGCTGCGGGGCTGAGAGGTTTGGGGACTTCATCGCTTTCACGTAACAGCAAACCCCTCTAATAAATATAAAAACTCCTGGCTGCGTAGGAAACGGTCGTTGTTGAATTACTTGTCTAACTAGGTTCCCCAGTAGCCCCTTAATAATAAGGGCACCCTTTTTCCTACTATTCGGCTTTAATAGGGGAACCCAAAAAGAAAAAGGGTAAGAGGGTACTACTGGAGAACCTAGTTATGGGAGACTAAACCCAAAACCCCTAAACCCTAAACCCTAAGCCCCTAAACCCTAAACCCTCAACCCTAAACCCCTAAACCCTAAACCCTCTAGCTAACTGTCTGGCCCATCACTGTCAATCCGACTCACACCCAGAGGCCCCTAAATCCCGAATATAAAGACTGAACCCTCCGAAATCGGTTTTATGTTAGGGGGAGGGAGGGGCGGGACGGCTTAGTATTAGGGGGAAAGGATTAGAGCTTTCAGGTTTTGGGTTCAGGGTTTAAGGTTTTAGGGTTTATAGTCGAAGGCATTTAAGCAATACGTAGTTTCGGTGACAAGACGTCCAAATAAGCACACAAAACTTAACAACCATCTTTCGATTTATTAACGGTCTGATAGAGTTTAGGGTCATGGTTATTAAAGGTTCATTGAGAAGGGTGTGTGCTGGACCATTCGCGCCGCGTCAGCAGATTCAGAGGAGCATTCTTAGGCACCTTTTGGAAGCTGCGGGAAAGCCTATTTGTCCAGATACACATGTGGCTCCCAAACAGATGGATACAACACAACCTGATGGCGCTCACAAACTCCGCAGGTTGTGCACACCATATCATGAAGAAGGCAGTCATGTCGACCCCAAAGGGTCCAAGTAATGGTATAGTATATACTTTGGGGGCCAAAATACCTACTATAATGGTACTTGGACCCTTTGGGGACTGTCACGGTTCCGCGTGTTGGAGTCCTGAGTCCTGGTTGCCCGCACATGCACTGGGCTTTTAAGTAACCAGGGAGAAAAAGTATAAACTTGTATTCCATAATGGTTCCTGCAAGAAAAAGAGTATTAAAGTATGGTACTCCAAAGCCCCGTGCATGTCGACATGGGCAGGGTATGTACGGAGAAGGAATTCAGTCATCTGATGACTGCAGCCACATGGCACCGCTGAGCTTCTGAAAGCTTATCATGAAGAACAAGTCCATGCTCCCTGACACTCAAACTGCGACCCCGCCCATTCAACCGAACCCACACGATCACCTGACAAACCTTCAGCCTCGAACCCACAAACCTACAGCATATACTGCCTAACGGTACCGGAATCTGCCTTCTTTGCCCTCGCATAGATCTACAGGGGGCCCACACACAAGTAGGTTTTGGCTTAGGGATTACAGGGTTCAAGGTTTGTAGCAAATCCCTAGAAAAGACCTTTAACGCCGACAGCCCTAGACCCCAACCCTGAATCTCGAAACCCTAAACCGTGGGGCACCCCCTCCCTAAAACATCCCCTAAACCCTAAACCCTAACCAAAAACCCTAAGCATCCCTTCAGAGGGGCTGGCTCCGGCTGCGCTGGCCAGGTCGCAATTCTCCGGCGGGTAGCTCACATCGCTCTGGGCCTTGGGATTAGGGGGATTAGGGTTCAGGGATCCGGGCTTGGGAAGTCTACCCTAAACCCTAAACCCTAAGGGGGTGTAGGGCGGGTTTAGGGTCGGGTACACTTTTGCAAAGGTGTTAGGGCTCTCAGTTTCCAGGTCTCGGGTTCAGGCTTTCGGGCTTCGGGTAGTTGATAAGCAAGGTACCTATAGTTATATCTACTTATATTGTTAATTAAGGTACTTATACCCCTACTTACTGAGCCCCCTGATCCTCTAAGTTGTCAGAGGCAGCCAGACTGGGTTCAAACGACTGCTGATGGACAACATCTTGGACAATTACTCGTATATAGCTAGCAGTACATGCAGTAGGTCAAACACTGAAGGATACCAGAGGCCGTGCGGGAATCTGTCCAGCAACAGAAGCATGCCGTCGCGCTGCAGTGAAGGATGGTGATGTGCTCTTTCCCCAGCATAGAATATGACCCCCAAAGGAAAGCACTGCATAACATTCCGACACAGCGACCTAGTTTAGTCCCTGGGCTTTAGGGCTTGAGGGTTCTAGTGCTTGGGGCCTTAGGGTTTTTGGCTTCGAGGGGTTCACAACCTCGAGGATTCTAAAGGTCTCTGAAGGTTAAACGTATGGCCGCTAAATTTTGTATGTTCCAAAAGCCCAAGCATCTATATGCCTAACAGCCAGCCAAAACAACAGCCAAGACTAGCTGGGACCAGTACAGTGTTATAAACAAGGGTGCCCTGATCCTACGATCTGCATCTGACTAGGGAGGCCTCAAAAAAAAACACTACTGTACCTCGCTTCACCCTAAACCCTAAACCCTGCACCCTCCATTCAAGCCTGAACTCCGCAGGCCCAAACCCCATGAAATAATGTAGACCTCTGATTAACCTGCGCCATGAATTTACGGGCGTTGATGTTTGGATCCAGCAAGACAGCCTTTACAAGGGAGGGTTCTTTACTAACCTGTGGATGTACAAAACCCTGCATTCGCATGGAAATTCTGGACAAGGGAAAATTTTGGCCCTGTTTATCAGAGGATGGCTCGGCGAATGCATCGAAATGGCGGCAGTTTCAGAGGGCAAAAGGATTTTAAAGTAAACGCTCCTAGTTGGATTCTCGACGTAAGGATTGCATGTTCAATAAGCCAACTCTAGCTTTAAACAGTGCCATGTACAGCCCACACAGAAACCATGCAGCGCGTGTATGGGACATGGATGATTTCCGCTGACCCCTACCCGAATTGTTGAGTTCCCTGCCACCTACCCCACCCAATCATTTGTGTAATCGAACGCAGAAATGTAGGCACCAAATCCAAATATGCGCGGATCTCTGTCTATCTCGCTCTCTCTGTCTCTCTTTCGCTCTCTCGCTCTCTCCCTCTCTCTCTCATGTACATACACACATATGCACGTACATATATGTATAATAATAATAATAACAATAGTAATAGCAATAATGATATATATATATATGTGTGTGTGTATGTGATAGACAGCAACTTGCATAATTAGCATCCGTCCATGCACTCGGGTCTTTCCAAAGGTCCCATGCCACCAGTCCGTATTATTTAGGATTCATCATAGGGACCCTTAGGGGGGCCTTAGGGGGAGGGGGGTAGGGGACTATACTTCCTGAAATAGGCCTTATTAGGTCCTGGTTATGGGCAGTGCAGTATCCTAGAGTCTCCATTGTAGTTCCTTTTTTTGGTTAACCAGTTTTAGGGTTAGGATCTCATAATAGAAATTTTGGTTAACCCAAAAAAAGGAACTACAAGAGACTATAGGATTCAAGGTCTTGGAAAGCAGAGCACAGTCGCTAGGACTCTTAGAGTGCGAATCTGGAGAACCCTAGACGCCTAATATAGGGGCCTTAATATTAAAAATAGGGTTGTGGGGCCAATATACTATAGTTATAATGAGGAACCCCCAAAATAGTATTGGTAATTCTTTAGGCCCCTATATTAAAACCCTATAATGCCTCTTATAGTAACCCGAATAGGACCCCTTTAAAAGGAACCCTAGGCAGAGATCAGAGCTCCTCACACGATACATGTAGAAGTTCATGGAAGCAGCAGCCGTCTCCTGAACCGGGTATTCTGTGCTTTAATGTTTAAGGTTTAGGGTGAAATGTTTAGGGTCTAGGGTTGAGGGTTCTTCTCGGGAAGTGCCACCCACATGAAACCCTTGCTGTGATAAACAGAATCAGTTCCCTGATTCATTGCTTATGTTTACTACTTGTACTACGACCAGTACTACCAGTACCACTGCTAGTACTACTACTCGCAGAGTAGTGCCGGAGTAGGAGGAGGAGCAGGAGTTGGAGTCAATATACGAGAGTAGTAGTAGGAGTAGTAGTAGCAGCAGCAGTAGTAGTAGCAGCAGCAGTAGTAGTCGTAGTAGTCTAGTAGTAGTCTAGTACTAGTAGTAGTAGTAGTAGTAGTAGTAGTAGTAGTAGTAGTTGTTGTTGTTGCTGTTGCTGTTGTTGATGTCGTTGTGGTTGTTGATGTTGTGGCTGTTGGTGTTGGTGTTGTTGTTGTTGGTTCAGCAGTAGTTATAGGATCAGCAGTAGTAGTGGGAGCATCAACTAGTGGTACTGGTAGGGGTAGTGGTACTGGTAGTAGTGGTGCTGCTGCTACTACTACTACTACTACCACCACCACCACCAGTGCTACAAAAATTCATGCGCCGGAGAATCACTAGACCGGAACACCACGGTTCTGCGTGCTGTAAAAATCGTAGGACCTCAGCTATTGCTTTCCGGAAACATGCGGCACTTTCTGTCGGGTGCAAGCTGAACCCGGCACCACACCAGAACGACCCATGCTGCGTGGAACGCCTGTGCTTCGCAGCCCGCTGTTGAATGCGCCCACGCCCGATGCTTGACGACAGAGTTTGATACGTGGCATCGTGGCTGCAGCCGATCTCCTGCTTGTTTGTGGCATCAAGGGGACGACCGCGAAGAATATTGTACGCGAGTTCCATGACTTCCCCAGCTCCGTGCGACGGTCCGGGCGCCGACATCTAGCAATGCGCACTGACAACCTCAAGCAGCCGATGCGATGTGATGTGCTACTGCTGCTGCTGCTGCCGCTACTACTACTACTACTACTACTACTACTACTACTATACTACTACCACTACTACGTACTACGTACTACGTACTACGTACTACTACTACTACTACTACTACTACTACCCCCACTACTTACTACCTCACAGAGAACTGCAGGTGCCTTACACCCTCAAGCCAATTGCCTATTCCGAACTGCTGAGAATTCATTCTATATTCACACATTGAAGCACCCTCTTAGGACTCCGGAACAAACCCTAAACCCTAAACCCTACCCTTAAACTGTCCGTCAGCTGTACCACTAGTGCCAGCTTCCGGCTTTCTGGTCCGCAGGTTTAAATCCCTGAAACCAAGAGTAGTTAGAGTTTGAATAGGCTTGAGATCTTTACATCCTAAGTCCCCAAGGCCTTGAACCCTAAAGCTCTCAATCCTACTTACATCTCTCAACCCTACACTTCAAGAAGCCCTCAACCCTAAGTCAATCCCAATTCTATCTTCCCCTAAACCCTAAACCCTGAACCCTAAACCCTCTTGCTTTACACCTCAAAGAGCTCCAATCGTGGGATCCAGGCATGTGGGGTTATCAAAGGAGGGTCCATATATGGGAGTTTCCGAAAATACTGGACTCAAATATATTACACTAAATAGTAGGATCCTTGTTATACGGACACCAAAATAAGGTTCTCCTGTAATTTTTCGGAAACTCTGAACCCTAAACCCTTGATAGAACCCTTATAGATCCCTCTAAGGAACCCTTAAAGGATCCCTTTAAACCCGTAATGTTCGGAAACTCCCATATAAGGGACCCTTAATGCTCCCTACCTTCGTCCTACCTTTCCATGATTCCCTGACCTTCCAAAAACCCTTAATTAAGGAATAGGGTTTAGGGTTTAGGGTATAGGGTTACTTAAATCCTTTTGGGGACCCTATTATAGTTTAAGGTATATTCCTGAATTAAGGGATTTTGGAAGGTCTGGGTTGAGACCCTGAACCTGAAACCCTTACAGAACCCTTAAACGAGGCCCTCAAGGATTCCTGAAAGGAGCCCTTAGAGGATTGCCCAAAGTAGCCCTTACAGAACCTTCAAAAAAGCGCCCTTACAGAATTCCTCAAAGGAGCCCTACCAGTGCCCTACCTTTTGAAACACCAAAAAAGCTTATGTGGAAAAAATAATGACATCCCATATAAACCCCCTTATAATGAAGCCCAAATATCCCCTGTAAAATGCTTACATTCTCGCGGAGTTCTTGAAGGGGGCTCAAAGCTGGCTTGAAGGGGAGCTTAAAGGGGTGGCTTCAAGGGTATTACAGTATGTGCGATGGCCCTCGAGGCCTTGGTGCAGGAAGCCGCAGCCGCTCCCTGCAAGGCGGCGTGGCGAAACCCGGGCCTTGGGCTAGCAAACTCCGAAAACGCCGGTTTAGGGTTTAGGGTTTAGGGGGGGTTAGGGTGTACAGGATTTAGGGTTTAGGAGTTCAGAGTTTAGGATTGAGGGTTTAAGGATTTAGGCTGTGGGATTTAGGGTGCAGGGTTCATGGTTTGGGGTTCAGGGCTGAAGGCTTTCTGAACCCTACTTAGGCCCTTTTGGGCTTAGAGGGCTCCAGGGTCTCCCCAAGTACGCAACCGACCTTCCCTGAACGTCGAAACCCTACACGGTCTGGGGTTTAGGGTTTAGGGTTTAGTTAGGGAGACGAAACCCAAAACCCCTAAACCCTAAGTGCTTATGTCTTCTGGTAAGCTGTGCTAATCTTCGAACCCGAAGCCCAAGCTTGAGATAGGGGTACCTTTAAAGGGATCCTTTGAGGGTTCCTTAAAGGGATCTATAAGGGTTCTATCAAGGGTTTAGGGTTTAGAGTTTCCGAAAGGGTACCTTTAAAGGGATCCTTTGAGGGTTCCTTAAAGGGATCTATAAGGGTTCTATCAAGGGTTTAGGGTTTAGAGTTTCCGAAAATTAGGGGTACCTCTAAAGGGATCCTTTGAGGGTTCCTCAAAGGGATCTATAAGGGTTCTATCAAGGGCTTAGGGTTTAGAGTTTCCGAAAATTAGGGGTACCTTATTTTGGGGTCCTTATAATAAGGATCCTACTGTTAAGGGTACTATATTTGGGTCCCCTATTTTCGGAAACTCCCAGATGCTGGTTTAAGGAACATTCCGATTGTTTTGTTTCCGATTTTTTGGGGTCTGCATAACTAGCACATACATTCAATACTTGGAGGGCCAGGGGACTTAGTAAGTCGTTTGTAAGTAGGGTTACAATTGGGGTAGCTCCTGCCCCTCCAAGTACACTCCGAATTCTAAAGCCCGGTTCTAAGTATGCAGGCCCCCATTATTAAACCCTTACAGTAACCCTTCTAGACTCTAAACCCCTTTAGAGAGCCCTTCACAGGAATCCTCAAGGTTCGGATATTATGATCCAGAGGTTTAGGCTGTAGGGCTTTAAGGTTTAAGGGGTTTAGGGGTTTAGGGAATAGGCGTTTAGTGGTTTTGGGGGGGTTTCGGGTCCAGGGTCCAAGCATACTACCATTATGGAATTAGGCTGACAAAAAACCCACACTCTCATCATGGTTTTGGAGGGCCCTTCCAGGACCCCCCAAACTACCTAGACCCCCAAAAGTAGGTAAAAAAAGGCCCAAAACCTGTAAAAGGCTATTATTCTACATACTTTTGGGGTCCAGGTACTCTCCAACATACCCTAAGCACCCACTACTACGTGATTCCATAATCTAAACCCCCAAAAGCCCCTCCAGAGCCCTCAAAGAAAGGAGCCTTTAGAGGAACCCTTGAAGGAACCCTTAAATGAACACCCAAACAAAAACACTAAATGCACCTTTAAGCTCATATAAGGGCCGTAATAATTAGAATAGGGCTTAGGGCCCATGATACTATATTAAGGAACCGCCAAAACAGTATAGGTATTTTATTTAGGTCTCTATATTAATGGAACCCCTAAACCCTAAACCCTTAACCTAAGCGAACCCTGGTTCTGAAGGCCCCCCTACTTAAACGATCATGGGACTTAGTAACCAGGGTTATAAATAAGGTAACTATACTTATAATTACTTATAACCCCAATTAGGGGACTTATAACCTTACTTACTAAGTCCCCTCATCCTCCAAGTACAGTATTTGGGCTCCGCTTTCGGGTTTAGGGTTTTGGTTTAGGGTTTAGGGTTTAGGGGTTTAGAGGTTGGGGGTTTAGGGTTTAGGGGGTTTTAGAAGGTTTAAGCTACACCATAGTCCACCCCAGAACACTGTTCGAGTCAGTTGATAACGCCCCCCTTCCCGAAACATAAAACCGTAACTCGCAGCCCTATACCCATGAACCCCCCTATAGGTCCCTCAAAGGAACCCTAAACCACATAAACCCCACAAGCAACCAAGGCCAGATACTTTAGGGCCCTGTGTTGCGGCCGTTCGGGTTTTGGCTTGGACCCAAAACACAAACAATCGATGAAGAATCCCTTGTGTGGACATTAGAATGAAACCGAAAACATTTCAAATATAGGATCCCAGGAATACAGGAATAAGCGGGCTCCCTTTTTGGTATTGGGCAGGTTTATAAGGAACCTAAGGCCCTACTTGGGGATCAGAGAAAGGCAACCCCAGAGCTCTCCCGGAAGTAGAGTTCTCTGGCTTCTGCCTGCTGTTTTTTCTCTGGCACTGCAACGAATCGTCGAGTCTGTGACGGGCCGTCCCTCTAAGAGAAACCTACCAGTCTTCTCGCCTTCTTTGCGCTTAGGCACTGACATGAAGAATGCGGTTTTTGAGGAAACAAAGACTTGATTAGGCTCTAGACGGTACGGTCCTCATTACAGGCACCCTAAATGAGGTTCCCCTAGACTTCCTGAATTCCAGTAGCTAGGTGTCGTCTCGGGATTCGGGGAGAAGGGCTACTATCATCTGGCGAGCGCGACGCTCTGCTCTCGGTTGTAAAAAAGGGGCCTTGATAGTTAGAATTGTTTGGTGTATATTCTAGTTTTCTGACGATAAGAAGCCCTAAGGAAAAATATTGGTAATGATTCAGGCTTCTATATGAGCTGGTCTGCTATCTCCAACTGTTGGGCTTCGCCTACAAAAACGATACTGTGTTGTTCTGATGAAAACGAGCCCTCAGGTGCAAGGTGCGCAGGTCACAAGCGATATGCTCAGGTGCTTCTCACCCTCTGACTAACCCCCCTTACCTCTTCAGTCCAAAAAATGTCATCCTCCTTCTAGCCATCAGGCTGAAAATAGGACAACCGATGTGGCTTCTGCAGTGTGCTCTTTTGCTCTTGAACAACCAGACCCTAAACACTTGACCGTAAACTGCAACCTGCATTCCTGAGCAGAAGGAACGACGAGAAGACTGAGAGATCAAAAGGTGTGCTTTCGTTTGGCACGCCCTAAACCCTACACTCACTCACTCACTCCCCTAAACCCTAAACCCTAAACCCTGAACCTTGAACCCTGAACCCTGAACCCTGAACCCTGAACCCTAAACGCTAAACCCTAAACCCTAAACCCTAAGCCCCAAGCCTTAAGCCCTAAGCCCTAAACCCTAAGCCTTAAAACCTAAACCCTAAACCTTAAACCCTAAACTAAGGCGAGGCGCTTCAAGTGATACAATGGCCGAGCCGCAGCGAAGCACGCCCGGTGCGCAGCGGGCCCGGAGCAACGAGCGTACGCGCGTAGGGCCTTGGGCGAAGTGCAGCCCACGCGACCGGCTAGGGAGCTGCGCACGAGCCCGTATGCGATGTGCGCAATAAAAAGATTACCCTAAACCCCCCCCATCAAGACAGAGCTCCCTGCTAAAACCCCCCCATCAAGGCAGAGCTCCCCAGGGCAGAGGGTTCTCTCGTCTAACCCATCGGTTCGTTGGCCCGTGCCGGTCTATGCCCTTCACGCCCCAACGAACCTCTACCTCCTCTCACCCCGCATANTCAAGGCAGAGCT
The DNA here is from genome assembly GCA_003297005.1 of Symbiodinium sp. clade A Y106. Classification (NCBI taxonomy): domain Eukaryota; class Dinophyceae; order Suessiales; family Symbiodiniaceae; genus Symbiodinium; species Symbiodinium sp. clade A. The sequence goes on from BGNK01000926.1 coordinate 158,460, forward strand.
CCCCAGGGCAGAGGGTTCTCTCGTCTAACCCATCGGTTCGTTGGCCCGTGCCGGTCTATGCCCTTCACGCCCCAACGAACCTCTACCTCCTCTCACCCCGCATAAAGACATACCGTACATATATGCACACAAGGCCTACACACATACATTCATGTATACATATATACATGTATAGACACAAATACACGCACACATATTTACAGACATGCAAGCACATGTGTATATACATTCTACGCATGCGTATTACGTTACTAACGGCAACCCATCGGCACTGATGCACCCAATATGGTTAGAACCTTTAAAGGTAGTAGATAAGAATGAACACGAGGGTTCCGCTCAGAATGGAACCCTAAACCCGAATAGGTCGAGGTTAGGGTGGCTGGGGTGGGAAAACGAACTACGCATAGTGAGCGCAAATGGTGAGGGCCGGCGTCAAAGCATCGGAAGTCGGCCCGTGAAGGATGCGCGAACGGACACAACGCACACCCTAAGCCCTAAACCCTACTATACACCCTAAATCCTAAACCGAGGCCCAGGATCAAACGACATAGTCCACCAGCATGCCCTGTTGAGGCTTACGATTACGGGTGCAGGGTTCAGGCGTTTATGAATAAATAACTGGAATTTATATACATGTCATTTTTTGATAGCCATAGTCTCCTGCCTCTGTTGGCATGATGGTGAGACTATACATGTCAGAATGTATATGATTTGTACCTGATGGGTTTAGGATTTAGGGGTCATGGGTTCATGGTATGGGCTTGAGCGCTTCGGATCTGAATTGATGTAGGAACCTGATTAAGAAACCTTGGGTCCTTATTAGGGTTCTTAAATAAGGATCCTAATATATTGGGGTTATAAGCCTAGAGTTTCTGAATCAGGTTCCTACATTATTATGGTACCCTTATATATCCCTTCTAGCAACCCTTATAGACCCCTTTAAAGGAACCCTAAACAAAGGCCCAGAATTTCTGAAATCAGGTTCCTACATTGAGGTGTTGGGATGAGCTGGAGACTTTACGTGGCAGGGCCAGGGTCCAACACGGTTTAGGGTTTAGGGGTTTAGGGGTTTAGGGGTTTAGGGTTTAGGGTTTAGGGTTTAAGGACCCAATAGTTAGGTACTCGGTTTTAGGATAGTAGTTATGTAAACTAGGATTTTGGAGAGTATATGATTATAAGGTACTTGGACCCTTGATGTCCCGGCAATGCGGGATCCGTCTCATTGCGGTCGGAAAATCCAATAAAGCGGGGTTCGACAAAAAAGAGACCTAAACCCAGAGCCCTGCGCCTTTTATGGGCTAAGTTTAGTGTTTAGCACGTCAGGTTTAGGGGCAGGCTGTTTCGTTCATTCGTTGGTTCTTTCCTCGTGCGTGTGGACATTCGTTCGTTCGTCCCGTCGGTCGGTCGGTCTTACATCCATTCATCCCTCCCTCCCTCCCTCCGTCCGTGCATCCGTCCATCCAGCAGGCCGTCCATGTATCCATGCATCATCCATCCATCCATCAAAGCATCTCCATTCATGGTACAAGTCCGTTGACTTAGGAGTTCAGGGATCAGGGCGCCGGGCCTGCAATTGAAAACAAAAAAGCATGTGTCAACCCAAAACGCTGGGTTCCCGGACCTTTTCTCCTGAACCCTGAAACATAGCTTCCAAACCCTGAACACCAACTCCTAAACCGTACCACCCGAAACTCGAACATAACAGAGGCCTCAATAGACAGAATAGGGTTTTGGACTTGGGGTAGCATTATGCTCTTGCTATCATAGGAAACCCTTACAACAAATGTAACTTGCATTCCCCAAAATCCCTAAACCCCTATGTAAAAGGCCCCTGGCCTTGGCGACCTCGACAGCTTTGTCCTTGCCACAAAGCTTCTCGCCGATCTTCCTGTTGGTTATCGGCGGTGTAGACGGAACTAGGCTTTCGGAGCTTTGAATCATTAACAAGTAAGGCATGTATGAATCAACAATGAAACATAGTAACATGAAGGTATGGTATGTGTGCATCGTGTGTGTGTGTGTTCATACACACACATACACATGCGGATGCATGCACATGTATGTATGTAAATACGATTGTATGCCTTTGTCTATCTAGACTGTGTGCATCTGAAGATTCTACAGGCTTCTGCAAGCTGTGTCTGGCAACAGTCACTGAAAAGATAAGTATTGCCACAACGCGTCCCAAGGCCAAAGAGCTCTTTAATCGGCTGCGTGGAGCAAACAAACTGTCCGTGCTACATGTAGTGCGAGTATGGGGCCCGTAGAAATAGTTAGAACAAGCTTCGGCTGGCGGGGGTAGTCTAGAGCATACACATATTTGGACCATATACCTACATTGCAATGGCCCCTGGACCGAAGAGTGACCTACTCCCCAAGACACTAACCCACATGACTGTCATGGTACTCTAGGGTGGCTCATGCTTGCCGAATATTACCTATCCCACTTATTTACGCTCACCTAAACCCTAAATGGCAAACCCTTGAAACCCTAAACCCCTAAACCCCCCAAACCCTAAAACCCTACTTGGAGGGGCAGGGGACTTAGTATGTAAGGTTATAAGTAGGGTTATAATTGGGGTAACTTAACTCCATTTAGGGTACTTATAACTCTACTTATAACCTACTTACTAAGTCCCGTGCCCCTCCAAGTAAAGCCTGCAACGCTAAAACCAAAAACCCGCCCTAAAGCCCTAAACCCTAAAACCCTCCTACATCCCTTGAGCCCCTGATCTGGCTTCTGACCACCATCCGCCGCCAAGGCGCAGTGCGAACTGGATCGAAGTGCCAGGGCCCTGGCTCGTGATGATGTGGCCGTCCATCACCTTCGGTGGAGGTTTAGGGTTTAGGGGTTTAGGGTTTGAGACCGTCCATCAGCTTTGGTAAAGGTTTCGGTTTAAGGGTTCAGGCCCGGTTCAGGCTCCAAAACCGCATAGAGGGGTTTTTGTTCTGATAAAAAGGTGCCTTTCAGGGGTTTTTAGTAGGGGAGATCGAGGGTTTTTTGTTCTGATAAAAAGGTGCCTTTTAAGGGTTTTAGGGGGAGATAGAGGTCGGTTATTCTGAAAAACGCGCCTTTTAAGGTTTTTAGGAGGAGGATGTGGATTTCCTTCGACTGCAGGGTCTGTTCTTCTTTTGCAACTGCTTTACACCATTTTTTTCTTTTAGGCGCCTTAGAACCTTGCAGAGAGGTAGTATTTCTGTAAGGGTTTTTGGGAGGTCTCTTGCAATTCGGGCCTGAAAAGGCTTGTTCAATGGGTTTGGGGAGGACGGTGTGGTCATCCAGCACCTCTGAATCCTAGACCCTAAATTCTTAAAAACCGTAAAAACCCTAAACCCTAATGAATCGAGGATCTTATTCCTGGAGTTTGCATGGTTTCTCGCGGCTGATGGGAGTAAGACCGCCCAGCATGTTCAGGGACTCGGTTGGGTGTTATACGGGTATCATACGGGGGTTCTCTTAGTTGACGACCTGATCTGCCCGGGAAGTTTGTACTCGAAAAGGCTGACGTCTACAACCGTAGCCAGTCTTCATCTCTGTTGGCACAACATGTAAACGCTTGATTAGTGAACCCGAACCCCCTTCCTGCAAGGGCATTAACACCAGGACCCCTACTGCCACCCCTGCAAACGGGGGTTCTTGAACTAGGATCTCCAGCAACCTAGGAGCAAACAGGGCTCCCTCTTTGGTATTGGGTAGTTTTATAAGGAGCCTAAGGCCACAAAAAGGCAAAAGGGGCCCACTGGCGGACCTACTTGGGGATCAGTGACTTAGTAAGTAAGGTTATAAGTAACCTAATCTAAAATTTAGTTGGGGCTACAAGCAACTATAAGTACACTTACCTCATTTATAACAATAGTTTCTAAGTGCCATGATCCTTTAAGTGAGTAACACTTGGGCCGCTGACGGCTTGTGCGTCCTGCCACCCGGCTCCGACCACATCCTTGAACTTCGGATAGCACCTGTCGTCAGGGGGGCTTCAGGGCAGCAACTACAAGTAGCAATAGCTAGTAACAACTATTTATGACTGTCAGAACGGTTTTAGGATTTAGGGAAGCTATTCAAGTCCGGAATGATTACAATCATTAACTATGACCATAACAAGATCCATAAGAACGTAAGAGCCAGGAGCATAAGAGGGGCTTCAGGGCTTAGGGAAGCAACTAAAAACAGCAATGATTACTAACACTAGCTATGACTATGCCAAGTTCAGTAAGAACCAGGAATATAATACTGACAATCAACGGTAATCATCGCAGACAGCGGATAAACAAGTTTCGTAGTAAGGCTAATGAGAATAGGATTCAGGGAGGCTCCTTGGTTTTTAAGGGCTGAAGCAAATGTTGCATTTTGTGATTTCTAGCTTACCCATAGGCTCCATAGTAGTTCCTTCTTGGGATTACCTTATAAGATTCTACATGTGAAACCCCAAAAAGGAACTACTCTGGAGCCTCTGGGTAAGCCGTAAACTCTGTAAACCCTAAATCGAAACCCTTGAACTGTAAACTCTACTATAATCGAACCGTGCAGGCCATAAGCCCGAGCTTCAAGCCCTGAAATCAAATGAACAATGGCGTTTGGTACGGTTGATGATTTATCTTATAGACCCTAAACTATGGGAATAACGGTGTCTTTCTTATTATGGGTAATGCAGGATTTATGTCATCAACCGTAGTTCAAGGCATGGTCGTTCAGGTCCGTCTACCGCTTGAAAACACCACAGAAACCAGTGGTTTTCAGCCCCCTAGCCCTCCTCGGGACGCTTGTCTCCCGAAGTGATCTGCAGTTTTGAAGCTAAGCTTTCAGCTTCGGAGGTGGAAGAAAGAGAAACGAAGAGAGAGCGGGGGAGAGAGAGCGAGAAAGAGACAGAGAGAGAAAGAGAGAGAGACAGACAGAGAGAGAGAGAGAGAGGGGTCGCCAAGCACACCAGACAAAAACAGAGTGAGGGAGAGAGCGGGAGAGAGAGAGAGAGAACGAATGAAATAACGTAGGGACCTGGATAATTAGTAATGCCGTTCATCCATTTCTCTGAATCAGCTGTACCTTTACTATATTTAGTCAATGCCCCCCTATTGGACGAGTTGAGCCTACGAAAAAGCAAGAGGACCAGCACCTCCAATACAAACATGAGGGTTAGTTTTGAGCACAGGGTTTGTTTTCTTCAAATCTACTGGCGGTAATGCATCCTAAGGAACAACATCGTCAACTATTCAGGATTTATATGAAGTCCTGTGGCCCAAAGCTAAGACCATGTCACAGTCTTAGAGGGTCCAAGTACTTATTATTTTAGGACTTTAGGGCCTTTTTAGGTATCAAAAACCAAAACTGAGGACTATATCCTTGGACCCGTAGGGAGGCTGAACAACGCCTAGCAACTTGCCAGGAGGACGACCCTAAACCGCTCATCCCCCACTCCAACCCCCAAAACCAGAACTTTAAACCCCTATAGGGGCCTTAATAATTACCTATACTACTTATTTTGGGGGCTGCATATTATATTTATAGTATAGTGGGCCCCAAAGCCCTATTCTAATTGCTAAGGCCCCTATAGTAAACCGCTCAACCCTCACAGAGAGCGAGCTGAGTGCCCGGCGTCGACTTCTCTGGGAGCAGGCCGTGTGTGCCGAACACGACTGCTGGCGACCTGGTTAAGGGTTGAGGGATTTGCTTTGCGGACGAAATGTGCCTAAAAGGGTTTTGAGGTTCAGTTGCTAAAATGCAGGGCTTCATAACATGAGGGTGCAGGCTCTACTGTTTAGGGTCATTTGGTCCTCAAGACATTAGGGGACGCCTCGCATAATAAGGGGAGCTGGAGTGGCCTGAGTCTCTTGAGGTTGAGGGTAATAGAACACCTTAATCATGAGAACAGGAGGGACGTTTGAGTATATGCGCGTATTTATATCTATGTTGGTATTCACACAGACATATATATATATATATATATCTTATTTTCTCCATAACCCGCGGACACAAGCAACCCAAGCTATGACCTACACGTACCATGTTCTTCAAGAATGTGGAAGTTCCGACTTCGTAATACCGTTTTCTTTAAGACCTGCTCTTTGCTCTCGGGATCAGAAAAGGCACCTGAGTTGGAGACACATGCAGTGCCGAAACCATAGAGCCGAACACCCCGAAGCCCAAATCGCGCATTTAAGCCTGATGCCCAAGGAGCTGCAGTCAAGATGCGCGCAGACGGCAGCTGTGACCTTACCCTTTCCGGATTGATCCTCAGCAGCAACCCGGCATTTAAGCTGGGTTCTGGTTTAAAGACATTGATGAACATACGATCATAAGGCAAGCGTATTGTATACCCAAAAAACAAGAGCCCAGTGTAATTTAGGGTTAGGTTCAATTCCGCTGGGTGCCGTCTGGGGCTCTCTATGCCGCAAGTAAGATTTTCATCGTGTTGAGGCTCTGGTAGCATCGGGTTGAGAGCTTAGACCCTAAACCCTAAACCATTGAGGGGGCTCTGGCCCTTAATTCTCTGCACAGAACCCGGAACGCAGGAGTGAAAAACAACATGCAGCAAGTCATGCAGAGGGCGCGATGATGAGATTTGTCCTTGGGGCATATGGTAGAATGCTTGGAGGATCATGGGACTTAGTAAGTAAGGTCATGAGTCCCCGAATTGGGGTTATAAGTAGTTATAAGTATAGTTGCCTTATTTATAACCCTAGTTACTAAGTCCCATGATCCTTTAAGTAAGTCCATAAATTCATACTCGAAGCCCTTCGGCTCCACGTCAGACGTGGATACCTGTTGGATGGAACCAGCCGCACAATAGGCTCACATCATACAGCCCCCAGAGAGCCCAACAACAGTCTAACGTAGAGTGAACCCCAGAAAGTTGGAACATGAACTTAGGATGATTAGTGCTAGGATTCCCTCTACTTTACGGGCATGAGGGTATTGATGTTCCAACTTTCTGGCTTCTACTGTATGTGCCTCAACGGGATACCGGGTCCCGGGTCTTTGGAGTAGATTACACGATAAAGTTACATTACAGTAGAAGCCAAAAAGTTGGAAACCCCATAGCCTCAATCCTTAAGAGTACAGTAATAGGGAATCCCAGCAATATTTGGCCTTAATCCGGTTTCCAACTTTATGGGGTTTACTGTAGGGACTATAAGCGGAGACTGTTACTAGTAATTCAGTCCCCATATGTATAGTAAGAAACCCCTTGCGGCAAAGTCCTGAAATAGCAATAGGCCAAAAAGAAAACGTCAGGAATATTCCGTATCGTCTTGGACACATTAAAGCCGGTGGCAAGCCGGAGAACAACACTTATGAAACGCATGAGATTCTCCTACAACCCACAGAGCAATACAAGGGATCGGAGCTATTAGTACGTGTGCTTGTATTCCCTCAACCTGTAACGATCCCCTCGTCAACTCCTAGAAAGCCCTCAAAACAAGAGCTGTAGAACCTCTTCTAAAGTCCTCCCCCCCTAAACCCTAAACCAAAGACCTCAAACCCTAAACCCCTAAACCCTCAAGCCCCTAAACCCAAAACCCCTAAAGCCCCAAACCCAAAACACACGTACCCTAAAGCTCTTAAAACGCTAAACGCTCAAGCCCTAAACCCTAGATGCTAAAACCCACAAATTCCTAAATCCCTCAAAAGTCCCTAACAAATCCCCAAACCATCCCTAAACCCCTAGAAAAGTCCTCAAACAACCCCTACAACCCCGCTCTCTCTTCCCCAAACACTAGACCCCAGACCCCAAAAGCTAAACAACCCCTAACCCCAAACGCCTAAAGCCCCCCAAAAAGCCCAAAAGGCCCCTCCCTTTTCCCTACAGTAAAGCCCTTCTTCCCAGACCTTCAACCCCTTAAACCCTAGAGCCCTAAACCCCCAAAAACAACCAAACCCTAAACCCTAAACCTTAAACCCTAGAGCCCTAAACCCCGAAAGAACAACCAAACCCTAAACCCTAAACCCTACAGCCCTAAACACAAAAAATAACAAAATGCCACAGGTCCTTGAGGAGCTCAATCAGCGCAGCACAGTCTCGCAGATGCTCTGCTCCAGGCATGCCTTTTTGAGCGGAAAATTCCAGGGTTTGGAGGTTTGGGAGAAAGGAACAAAACACAGGGTTCCTGTGAGTGAGGGTTCCCCCAAGGATTTCGAGCGGAAAACCCGAGGGTCTAGGGGGTTTACGGTTTGGAGCATAAGGGATAGGGTTTAGGGGCTTAGGGGAAAATGAAAATCGTAGAGGTTCCCTCGATAGGTTTATTATGCATTAAAAAGGCCTTTTAAGCGTTTAGAGTTTGTGGTTTATAGGTTCCTTTACGAGTTTCTGTGCGGTTTTTTAAGGGGCTAAGGGGCTTAGGGTTTTGGTAGTTTGGCTTGGGGTCTGGGGGGTTTAGGCTCCATAGGTGTAGAGGTTCAGGGTTTAGGGTTCTCAAATTAGGTTGCGTCAAAGGTTTCGCTTGTTGCTGTAGGTTAATACTTTGGGAATATACGGTCATTAGGTAGTTGAAGCCCTATGGGGCTGATCAATGACCCCAGCTTCTTTACACCTTCTAGAAGAATTTTCACCGGAATTTTCACCCGAAGCAGGCCTCCCTGAAACCCCTCCGAACCAAGCAAAAGGCGCTACGAAAACGGCCGCCAGAGATTTGTTCATGGTTGTTTACAGGGTCGTAAGGTTGCTACTAGTTTTTTTGCGGGGGGGGGGGGGGGGNGGGGTTGTGGTGGTGGTGGGGGTGGGCACATGTAAGTTCGTGATGAGGAGATCCCTACAAAAGCCATGCTAAAGCCACGTATAGAAAATTCTGTAGCAACCATCATACACCCTCAAACCGAACAAAGTCTGGGCCCACACCCTAGACCCAAAACCAAAGCCCTAAAGCCCTAAACCAAAAGCCCATTTGGGAGTTTCCGAAAATTAGGGGTACCTTTTTTGGTGGTCCTTATAATAACGATCCTACTACTTAGGGTCCCTATCTTCGGAAACTCCCATATACTCCAAACCCTAAACCCCTAAACCCTAAACCCTTAACCCTAGGTGTCAGCAACATTGGGAGGCCTCCCGGAAGCGCAATTGCATCCCACTCGGTGCCTGCCCAGAGCACAGCGATTGAAAGGACTTGAAATTTAGGGTTTTTTAGGGTTGAGGGTTGAAGGTTTAGGGTTTAGGGATTTAGGGTTTGGCCCACTTTAAGGGTACGGCGAGTCCTGGTTGGGTTTTCACACGGTTTCATCGCGGTTGAGTGTAATAAGCTTTTTGTGGAATCTGAAGTAAGGCTTTAGAAACCAGGGTTTAGGTTCTGTGCGGGGCTTGCTACCTTGCAGTCTTGTTTCGCGTCCTCAATACAAGAGTGAGGTGCTGTGCCGCACAAAGTCTGCTTAGGTTGGGCTCTATGGCGCTTTGGAGTTCTGGTGGCTTGGCAGGCTCTGTGCTGCCCTGGTAGGCACAAATAAACCCCAAAGGGCACATCGCTGAAAGACTCCAGACGCCAAGCCAGACCTTAGTTTTCACCATTAGCCTTAGGCCCTATAAGCCCTAACTCTCTTTCCAATCTTCAAGAACTCGTCGTCCAAGGCCAAAGATTCGTCGCCCAAGGCGAAATTCTCCTAGAGTCCTAGGGCCTGAAATCTGTAGGTGGAGGGCTTGAACCCTACTTGGAGGATCAGGGGACTTAGTAAGTAAGGTTATAAGTCCCCTAACTGGGGTTATAAGTAATTATAAGTATAGTTACCTTAGTTACTCAGTCCCATGATCCTTTTAAGTAGAATCCTAGGGCTTGAACCAACAAATCGTTTGACCTGAGCGTCTTTTTCACAAAGCGATTCGTCGCGCTGCTTGTTGTTCTGTTGTGGGGTGATTAGGTCTGCGAAACTTAGTATATTGCTGAGGGACGTCAATGATGCTTCGATTGAACCGGCCAGTATGTAAAAGTTGTGAGGCACTCTTGTAGCAAAGAAGAAACTGATAGGGGCCTTATTAATTAGAATAGGGTTTTGGGGCCCATTATACTACATTCATAATCAGGAACCCACAAAATAGTATTGGTAATTAAGTAGGGATATTGGATTCATATGGTTCTGGGTTCGTGGATGGGTGGGATGACTTCCGATACCGGAGTGGCGAGCTCAACCAGTGAATGCAAGATCTTGACGTGCTAACTCCGAACCCTAAGTCGTACGTGAAGCCCAAATAACCTACCTTTTTTGGGTTCCCTGGTATGATTAATATAAGTCCTTAATTAAAAAGGTTTTGGGGGGTTAAGGTAGCTCCTAAAAAGCACTGACTCCCAAACCCTGGCCTTGCCTCGCCTCCTAAATCCTACACCCTAAACCCTAGATGCTAAACCCTAAACCCCCGAAAGTCCTATATCCTAAATCTTGAGGTTGCAGCTCCGTTATAGCATAGTTTCAATAACCCAGACCCCTGCAAGGATCAAACAAGTATCCTTCCGGGGGTCTCGGAAGGAATCCTACGGAACCACATAAAATCTGTACCGATTATTCAGGGCTTGTAACGATTATGACATGTTTGTTCGGAGAGCAAAGCACGTCACCTATATATGAAACCGGTGCAACAACATGCAGATTGTTTGGACCCCTAGTTAATGAAACCCTCATCTTGAAAAGCCCTAAAAGAACCCAACACAATTCCAACATCCGCCAGTTAACTGAGCATTAAAAAGATGCAAGGCCCTGTACCAAACCCTAAACCCTAAACCCTAGAAACCCTAGAAACCCTAAACCCCAAAGTCCCTAAACCCTAAACCCGAAACTTCGAGCCGAAATCCGTTCTCGAAAACATGCGAAGAAGCCTTTGCAGTCCTCAATGGCGCAGTCTGCCACTACCTCTTTAGGGTTTAGGGTTTAGGGTTTGGGGTTTGGGGTTTAGGGTTTAGGGTTTTAGGGTTTGGGGTTTAGGGTTTAGGGTTTGGGGTTTAGGGTTTAGGGTGTTTGGGCACCCTGAACCTTAAGCCCTAAAGAGTTTGGGGCTTGTAGGGTTCAGGGCTTCCAGAGTTTAGGCTCATGGCTTGGTTGGGGGCTCGGGGTTTGGGGTGCCCTTACAGTAAACCCCAAAAAGTTGGAAACCGGATTAAGGCCAAATAGTGCTGGGATTTTCTATACATTACTCTTAAGGATTGAGGCTACGGGATTTCCCACTTTTCGGCTTTTACTGTATGAGCTCGCTATTCGAAATTGCTCTGCAATGTTCACAAGTCCTCTAACAAGCCATATCTCAAAAACGTCGCATCAGGCTTTTGGAAAGTTGAGGCACGAGATCTTGCTGCTAATTCGACAGGTGAAGCCCTAGCCGTCAACAAACGAACCTTGACCACGGAAAGCCGAAAAGAAGCGAACCCTGCACTCTACACCAAGCATTTAGGTTAGGGTTTAGCGATATGCCCGAAACTCTGTAGGGTGTCCTAAACTTTTGGCACAATCATCAGTACTACTTCGGTAATGGGCTCTCTGGGTAATTCCCTCTCCCCACAGAAGCGGTTGAGCTTGGCTGACTGATTTTCACCCTTCCTGCAACTTGAATTTTTCGCCCCTATTCTGTAGTGAGAATGAATAAATGTCCCCAAACCCAAACCCTAAACAGAATGGGCCCCCATGATGTCGAAAACTAAGGCTGCAGCATTAATGCCTCGCGACATCTTCACCTGCCACAGATGCGGTTCATTCTGCATCGAGTTTCCCTTATCCCCTTCCTAGTTCATGGTTGGGATAGGATTAACAATGTACATTTTTATTCCTTAATTATTGGGTTTAAGTACCCATAAACATGTAAAATGTTACCCAACTATGACAAAGCTTCATCATGCAACAATAGCTCCTGGGACCAATAATGATAATAGTGCTTGGGCAACCCCTTTGGGTTGATATTACGTGAACATAAAACGGTTTAGGGTTTAGGTTTAGGGTGTAGGGTTTAGGGTTTAGGTTTAGGGTTTAGGGTTTATTTAAGTACTCTTATGGAATAGCCAATAACGAAGGTGCCCTATTGACAGTCACAGTTTCAGCTTGATACTACACATATAGGGCTAACCTGAAGAGGTAGGTTCCCGTAAACCCCAAACCCTTATGGTTCAGCGTTTAGGGAAGGCAAAATATCCAGCTGTTCAAGTCCCTCTAGTGCTTAAGCCCCCTACCTAAAGGCTCCATAGTAGTTCCTTGTTTATGGTTCATATTTAGAAACCTATAAAGTAATCCCCAAAAGGAACTACTATGGAGCCTATGGGTAAACCCTACACCTGCCCAAGTCTCCGCTGACTTCTGTGGGGGTCAAAATATTTGGCACTGATACGGCTGATGATACAAATCCTGCATTACCTTAAGGACCCTAAACGATGGGAATAATGGTATATTCCTTATCATGGGTAATGCAGGATGTTTATCATCAACCGTGTCCTCTTACGGGCGACTGGGGAGCGGAGAGGCCAGAACCCTTATAGATCCCTTTAAAGGAGCCCCTTCTATAGATCCCTTTAAAGGAACCCTAAGAGCTATATATGTACTGAACTTGGACCCCGAGCAAAATTTCAGCTTTAAGCTGTTTCTTAGGGATTATAGGAACCAAAAAGCAAAACAAGTTCCTAAGTACCCCTAAGTATATGCATTGCTATAAGGCTAAGGCACATTAATGAATTCAACCCATTTCCCGACCCTCATAGCACTCGAAGGCCATCGGTGAACGTGATGGTGATTGGGGTCGCAGAAAACACAATCGCTGACCCTTGCCAGGGCAGTGATTAAGAAACCTCCTGCATAGGTTCCTGGGCGGCTCGTAGGGTTGCATGGTGTCATTTCAAAGTTCTTGTCCCAAACATTCTGGAGACTACTGTTGATGGACAAAATCCTGCATGACCCTAAGGACCCTAAACTATGGGAATTATGGTATATTCCTTATTATGGGTCATGCAGGATTTTGTCCATCAACCGTAGGATCCCTAAACGCTATGAAGGGGCAGGGGTTTATCAATCACTGGTCTACATTCATGAGCCGTGAAGAGAGGTTCCTGTTTGATTCGCATTTCCTCCGTGTTCCCTCCAGGGTCCTTGCGCAGCCACCTAAACGCTTCACTCTTCGAATCTCCCTTAAGTGTGGGTTTAAGGTCTACCTGAACACCCCAGTTGAGGAATATCGGAATAACATATGAGGATTTGAAACCACCTAAACCGCCTAAACCCTAAACCGCCTAAACCCTGAAACCGGAAGGAAGCCGCGAAACGGGAGGTTTCTTCGCGTGCAGGCAGGGCTTACGCCTGTAACTGTAAGCAACATTCAAACCTCCGAAACCGACTCGCACCTGAAGCTTTCCCGGCATCACGCTGGCCACCGTCACCTGCAATCCCAGACTCTTTGAAGGATTAAGCAAAACTACCCGCCATCATGTGGCTTAAGATACGCCTAAGCCCTAAACGCTTTGGAGGAGTTGGTTGAGGAACAAATCAGTGTAAGGCACATGCATGCGAGTAGGCTTCCGGGAATCATCTAGAACCTAGACCCTGACCCTCAGGGTCCAAGCATGTAAAGTAAGGCAGTAAGGTTTTATATAAATACCGAATTCATTCTCGAGTGTAGCAACTATTCAGGACAAACACTTGCACATTTTGACTTAGGCAATGCTTAAACTGTCTAGTACCCTTGTTGAACCCAGGGCAACAGGAATGGCGATTGCACGCCTGTCAGGAAACTGTGGCAGGTACACAACTCAGACCCGTAATGATGCCCTAGAGCGAATCACAATCCATCACGTCGTGCTGTGACTTGCCTATACTCGCCGTCTCCATGTATATGTAGCTCCTGTTGTGACTAACCTCGAAACTCTAAACCCCTAGACCCTAATATAGGAGCCTCAATAAGTAGATTAGCGTTTTGGGGCCCATTATACTATAATCATAATATGGAATCACAAAAATAGCTTAGGTAATAAGATACGCCCCTGTATAAAACCAATGACGCCTCACATTTCCGTCAGCCGACCTGGCAACCGCAGCGCGTGAGGGTGTCGGTGATGCAAGTGGTCTCAATCTCCTTCGACTGCACTGCACCCTAAGCAATCCCTAAACCCTAAGCCCTAAACCCTGTGCTTTGGTGGCTTAGGGCTCAAATTTCAGGGTTTAGGGGTTAAAATTTTGGGGTTTGCAGTGAAAACTCAGTTACCTGCAGATTTTGAGGGGCCTACTTGAAGGATCATGGGACTTAGTAGTTAGGGTTATAAATAAGGTAACTATACTTATAATTACTTATAACCCCAATTAGGGGACTAATAATAACCTTACTTACTAAGTCCCCTGATCCTCCAAGTAGTAAATCCACCGCAGCTTGGCTCCTCGGAGCCATCCGCCACTGGGACCAAAACCTGCCGAGGGTTTATGATTTTTGTCTGGGATCTGAGGGTTTAGGAGTTTAGGATCTAGCTTAGGATTTTTGTTAGGGAACTGAGGACTTAGGACTTCGACAAGGATTTTGATAACCTGTCGGGCAAGGCGCGGCTGAACAGCGTTCTGCTGCTCACAGATTTACTAATGGTTTTATACGACTTCGATAATACAAGGCTTTGCGAAAAGGCCCTGAACCCTAAACCTGAACCCTAAACCCTAAAGCCGGCACCCAAAAAGGCCCTCAACCCTAAACTCTAACCCTACTTGGAGGATCATGGGACCTAGTAAGTAAGGTTATAAGTCCCCTAATTGGGGTTATAAGTAATTATAAGTATAGTTACCTTATTTATAACCCTAGTTACTAAGTCCCATGATCCTTTAAGTAAACTCCTTGAACTTCTGGGGAAGGTCCGCGTTCACAGGCACTTCGGTGTTCACGATCCCTTGGTGGACTTGGTCTTGAGGTGCTTCACAGCTTCCTCCTTCTTGAGGTACTTAAAGGATCATGGGACTTAGTAACTAGCGTTATAAATAAGGTAACTATACTTATAATTACTTATAACCCCAATTAGGGGACTTATAACCTTACTTACTAAGTCCCATGATCCTCCAAGTAGCGGGTCAAAGCACCAGCCACCAACCTCGGAGTGCTGTAGAAGGTCTTGTAGTCCTGAGTCACCATACGGTTGATGGACAAAATCCTGCATGACCCTAAGGGCCCTAAACTATGGGAATTATGGTGTATTCCTTATTATGGGTCATGCAGGATTTTGTCCATCAACAGTATCACTGATGAGCTTGTTCTCCTTGAAGATCGGAATCAATGAGACCACGACTCTTCAAAAAGGGTCATGCTGAACTTGTTAAGGTCAGTGCCGTAGTCCTTCACCCTACAGCCTTCTGGGAGTTCCCTTGTCATGGCACCCGCCTCTCTCCTATGATCCAAGGGTTTAGAAGGAGACCTCGAACAGCAAAGGGGATAAGGGTACTACAGGGGCTTTAATAATGAGAATAGGGCTTCGGGGCATATTGTACTATATAAATGCAATACTGTATCGAACCCCCAAAATAGTTTTGGTAATTATCAAGGCCCTCATAATACTTACTAGGGAACCGGGCCTGTCTCCGCCCTCGGGCAAACACAACCGTTTAGGGTTTAGGGTTCCTTAAACACCAATGATCCTTAAAAGTAAGGGACATATGACCCTTATACTATGAATCCCTATATGGTCATTTCGTCCTTAGGGTTTGGGAAATCACACTAAACCCTAAACCCTAAACCTAAATCCTAAACCTGACACCCTCCTGGGATGGCCTTGGCCATTGCCACGAAGCTCGAGCTGGATCGCTTCCAAGACCCAGAGCCCCACCGCCGAACGCTGAGAAAAGTCGCGGGCGTGCTGTGACTTTGACTGGAGGGACTCTCCCCTAAACCCAAAACCCTAAACCCAAAACCCTAAACCCTAAAACGTAGACATCCCTAAACCCGATCAAACCTAAACCTGGAGCCCCCAACTACCCTCTAATTATACCCTAAGTACCCACTACTAAGGACCATAAGGGTTCTCTTAAATGGCACTTGCGGGGGTCGCGGAACCCTCACCGCACCAACTTTTCCACGGTCTGGTCTTTGCGCCCAAATGTGGGGACTGCCGCCCCCCGACCCATTAACCCAGAACCTTAAGAAGCGCAGAACGCAGAGGAGGGGGGGCACGGTATGGCTGTAACATCAGGGCGTTGGGTGTTCGGATTAGGATCTACTGTTATGTAGGCACCCTCGTTAAAACTTGTTGGGGCCCTACCAGAAGGTGCAAGTCACGGTAGGCTATACGATAAGGTTTAGGCGTTAAATATCTCGGGATAGCGATATTGAGGGTTGATGCATTTCGTTCTCGTGCTTTAATACTACCTTGCTCGGTTGTCGGAGTTCAGCATCGGAGGGGTGTCTGAACCGTGCCTACAGGATCATGGGACTCAGTAACTAGAGTTATGAGTAAGGAAACTAGCCTACAGTTACAACTAGACACCCCGATTGAGGGCACTTATAAGCTTACGTACTAAGTCCGATGATCCTCCAAGTGAAATGCCAACTCCAGGATGTTCTCCCAAAGGTTTGCTTTAGGGTTTCGGAATAAGGGGTTAGGGCTTAACGGGTTAGGGATTGGGGTGATAGGGTTTAGCATCAAACACTGATTTAAATTTAGCTTAACTGAGGTAAGGTTTAGGGACTAAGGTTTAGGTAATCTATTTGCCGCTTCAGGTGCCCAATGTGCTGCTGTGCAATCGTAGGCACACCACCGTTGCACTTTCGATTCTTTACCTCTACAGCTCAACAATGCAAAGTAGTGGGTTACGGGAACTTGGATGTAGGAAACCCTAACACCCCAAAACCCTAAACCTAAACCCTCACGCCATTACCCTTCTAACCCCTAAGCCGTCGGACCTTTCAAGCGACATTGGATTGTTGCGGGGTGCTGGCACGCTGTTCGGGTCATGTCGGTTGTGCTTGCCAGCATCTTGCCCAACACATACCCTAAGGCTGCACGGACTCAAATTCTAAGGCTTTTGGACCCCAAAACCAAATTAGACAAAGCTTTTGGGCTTTTTTGAACCTTCCGGACAAGCACGAAGCTTCCTGTCTGGCGGTTTCGGTGCAGGATTCCGGGCTGGGAGACTCTATACACCACCATCAAGCGTAATTCAACGGCAAGCTTCCCCTTGGTCCTTGAACTCGGACCACATCCATACTACACGGTCCGAATAATAGGTAACTGATACTATCACCTTGAACCATATAGTATAACCATATAACCCTGCAGCCCTAAACCCCTAACACGACGCCCTGTAAATCCTGAACCCTATAAACCTGGCCCCTAAACCCTACTGGGCACTAAACCGCTGAGGTCCCGCACCGGCATCTGGTGCAACTTCCGTCCTCCGAACAAGTCCGCGGCCTAAGCCATTGCCATGCCAAACCCCCAAACTTTATAGGACTTAGGGGTTAAAGGTTTGGGATTTCTAGGGGTTTGGCAGGTTTACTACTTTTTTGGAGGTTCTTGTCATAAACCCTATTCTCAATTTTTTTACGGACCCTACAAAAAGTAGGTTTTGGTGGGTTTGGGGTTTGCGGGAATTATGGGGCTTAAGATGGTCTAAAGTTTAGGATTTACATGCGAAGCTTTAGGGGCCTGGCGCTGGACCCTAAAACCTACTGTTTCAGCGTTCCCGAGGGTTGAGGGTTGAGGGTTACGGGTTCCTTATATAAGTCCTTCAACAGGTAGGCGGGTTAGGTTCCAGGTAAACCCTGAACACAAGATGAGTGCCAAAGCCTTCTTCGAGATTGGGGGGCGTAGGTCTTGCGGCTTTGATTTTTGGGCCTACGGTCCGGGTTTGGGGTGTATCCAGCATGTACGGCCGAAGACAAGCCGAACAGCCCTAGCCTAGATGAAAGGTCTGCTGTATTAAGAAGTACGTTTTGACTGCCCAGGGCCGATGTTTCCGGGTTTGGAGTCTCATGGAACCTAACTTGTTTGTTAAATTTTCTTTGAATTTCAATGTTGCAACCCTCTCGTACTTCCTCTGCGCGGGAACGTCTGTTACAAGATCGTTGCCAAACGGACTAAACCCTGACCGCAAATCTACAGCCTGAAAGTCTTCAGCTCACATCCTCAAGACTCGGTCCTTGTAGAGCCACGGACAATCGTCGTTCACGCTTTCCAGCCACACGTGGACTCACCCTAAACCAGGCCAGAGCAACATGCCTGCCGCTAGCTCCGGTATGCGTGCAGCACCCTGAGAAGCCCAGGCTTGCGCAAGCTTGGACCCCTGATGTCCGCCACGGACGGCAGCGGTCCTTCGCATGGTTGTCTTGATGTGTCCGAGAAGCGACTCCGCGACGTTGTCGCCGCCGTCCACCTGATAACCATCTTTTGTCTTCTTCGTCAGAAAGGTGGGGTTGGCGCGTCCTACTACTACTACTACTACTACTACTACTAGTACACGACCAGGACCGGGACCCACGACCACTACCACTGCCATTACGAAAACAACTACTACGACGACTTCTTAGACTAGCATGAATACGACTTCCATTGCTGACAAGAAGCTTAACAACAATACGAACGATTACGAGACACCGGCTTACTGCAGACATGCTTGGCCTCACCTGCTGCGACCACACCATCCACCAGCTAGACCAAAAAAACCACACTCCAAATCCACAAACCATCGCAACCCTTCGGTTCTAAAGCCCAAACCCTAAAGCCCTGAACCCAACCCCAACCCCCATCCCAAGAAGCAAATGACAAAGGCTCCTACCGAAACCCACTCTAAGAGCCCGACGCACAGCCGGCCTCTTGAGGCAGATCCAGAGCAGAGGCTCTCTGGGGTACTGTAGGGGCCTTTATAGTTAGACTGGGGTTCCTCTTAAAGGGTTATGATATAGGGTCTATAGGGTTACTACAAGGGCTACTATTGATAAGGGTTTATATAGTATTGTGGCCATAATGATAGGAATAGGGTTTGGGGGCCCATTATACTATAGTTATAATAAGGAACTCCCCAAAAGGGTATAGGTAATCATAAAGGCCTCTATAGGGTACAGGGTCTGGTTTGGGATGCGCGGCATAAGGGTTTAGGGACAAGGTTTAAGGTTTAGGGCCAGTCGGGTTTGGGGTAGAGGATATCAGCAAGTTTCGTGGTTTAGGGTTTGGAGTACCCTGAAACCCTGCCCTGAACGCTTGGTCTAAGGGGTTAGGATTTAGGATGATGGCCTGAAGGTGTCCGGTCTGTAGGGATTGGCATTGCCATAGATGCTCATAGGCTTCGCTTTCTTCGGGTATAGGTTGGGTACTGCCCCCATACAGAAACAGTCTATACTAGGGCTACTATTAAGGTCCTTAAGGTCCTAATATATCTATACTATGAATATTAACCAACTGTTACTGAGTGGGGGCAGTACCCAAGGTATAGGTGCCACCCAAAGCAACCCTAATTTGGACCCCCCCCCCCCAACCCCCGCTGGGGACGCGAAGATGGGCCTGCTCTTGAGCTGCGGAGCAGCTGAAGCTGCAGTTGCCAGTGGGCCTAGGCACCGTCGCTCGAAGAAAACGGGCCTTGATGGTTAGACCGGGGTTTTCCGGTAATATAAAGGCCAAATAATTAGAATATTTGGGGTCCCATTATACCATAATTACAATAAGAAACCCCTGAAATAGTATAGGTAATTATGGAAGCCCCTATATTATGGGTGTTAGTTTTAGGTGCTCAAGCCCCTCAAAATCTGAATCCCAAGTTTGGATGCCTTCTCTGCAACAGACGACGGTATACTTTGCAAGTTCAAGAGCTGTATGTATCGGGTTCAGAAAAGTGGGCGTACGTTGTTCAACGGGTCCTTGTTTAATACAGATCCTATGAGAAGGAGTCTTCTGATACAGGTATGCACCAACGTTTAGGCATGTCTAGGCTTCGCGGCCCAGGGCCGTAAGGTGCACGGATGTTTAGGATTTAGCTCAAGCTACCATTACCATTACCTACTCTCTTGTATAGGATCTTACTATGAAGCCTAGTGTAGAATTCATAGGGACGCTACAAAGTATTTAGTAGGGCATTGGTAGATGAAGGTACCCAGACCTTCCAATATGCTTCCATTTAGCCAAGAAATTATAGTAGGATCCCTAATATGATTTAAGGTATACTCTCAAATGAAGGGATGTTGGAAGGTCTGGGTATGCTTTGGGGCTTGCGCAAAGGCATGGGACTTAGAAGCTATGGTTATACGTATGTAACTATATACTTACAAGTACTTATAACCCGATTACAATTGCTTATTACCCCAATTAAAGTCCATATATAACCTCATTTACTAAGTCACCATATCCTCCACGCAGGGCTTGGGGTTCTAAACCCTACCTTAACCTACCTTTTCAAGGACTTATATAAAGAAATCATATTAGGGAACCCTAAAAAAGTAGGTTATTTGGGGTTAAGGTAAGCCCTAAACCCGAAACCGTGTTTTATAGTAGAAGCCAGAAAGTTGGAACATCATTCTCCTCATGCCCTTAAGGTAAAGTATAGGGAATCCTAGCACTAATTCTCCTTAATCCATGGTTCCAACTTTCTGGGGTCCACTGTAAGGACTAGGGGGTGGGACTCCGGGGCCGGCCAGCAGCTGCGGAAACTTTT
Organism: Symbiodinium sp. clade A Y106; assembly: GCA_003297005.1. Lineage (NCBI taxonomy): Eukaryota > Dinophyceae > Suessiales > Symbiodiniaceae > Symbiodinium > Symbiodinium sp. clade A. The sequence goes on from BGNK01000926.1 coordinate 179,002, forward strand.
CGAAGCTTTGCTTTCCGCCGGGGGTGAAACGAGAGCTTCCTACACAGCACAGGGGCCTGAATAGTAACAGTATGCCGCAGAGTTCCGTACCATAACAATACGGTTGATGGACAAAATCCTGCATGACCTTAAGGACCCTAAACTATGGGAACTATGGTATATTCCTTATAATGGGTAATGCAGGATTTTGTCCATCAACAGTATCTATATTTTTCTGTTGTGACTCATAGTATTTCTTCTTGTGCAAAGCCCTGAAAACCGCTAATGTCCCAGACCCTAAACTCTAAACCCCAAGCCCTAAATCCTGACCACCCAAAACCCTAAACCTGAAACCCTAAGTCCAAATATTCGGGCTGCCCCATACCACAGATTCCACCGAGAACCTTCTCTGTAGAAGATAGGTTCCGGAAGTACTGCTGGACGGCCGCCTTCGCGATACAAAAAGCTTATATAAGTTATATATGACTATTCTAACAGTTATAACTTATAACACCTGTGTATACGTATTTCCCTTTGCTACGATCTACTATAGACTTATTATATAGCGCTGAGAGTTTAAGGCTTGTCCGGGCTTATCCGTATGTGCATAACGACAAATATCAAATATAATTGTATATATATATATACATACACATCTACAGAGAAAGAGAGAGATTGAGGGAGGGAGAAACTGAGAAGCTTGCGTAGGGATAATTCGGGTTTACGGTTCCGGGCGCGGGTTGATTCGGGATCTGTTTGGGGTTTAGGGTTTAGGGGGCATGCATCGGCTTTCAGGAAGGTTGTATTGGGTTATAGAGCTTCGCAAGGTTGCCGCAGGCATTTGTATGAGTCAGTCCAATAATTACCAATGTTTTATCTCTATCGGGGTCACCGACTCGCCTGGCCCCAGACAGGCTCTCAAAAATATTCACAGGTTTAGGGGTTATATACATATTAGATGCACACATGTATAATTATATATATATGTACATATACATATACATACATATATATATGTATATATATATATATGTATATATATATGTATATATATATATATATATCTATGCTCGGGCGTAAGGTTTGAGTTTGGGGCTCATATGGTTAGGCTAGGTTTGGGCGGTTTAGGGCTTAGGGTCTCGGGCTTAAGGTTTGAGTTTTGGGCTTGTATGGTTTGGTTTGAGTTTGAAAGGCCTGCCATGTGTCAAACTGACTAACATCCCTACTATCCCGAAACCACCCAAACCCAGAAAAATGAAAATGCCTGGAAGGCCAACCGAGCCGATGTTGCGCCCCCTAATGAAAGAAGCGATATATATATATATATATTATACGTGCACTTCTGCAAAGGCGCTCATCCAGGGCTGTTCCAGAGCTGTCGCGCTCGAAGTGGGTTCTTCCCTCTCCGACAAGAGCGCGAATAATGTACACGAGTCTGGATGTTCATCCACTGAAGTGCGAAATGAGGCAGCAAAGAATTCCTACGGAAGCCTCCCAAGCCATACACCCTAAACCCTTTAATCCCCAAATCCCAAGACCCACAGCTTTGCACCGTCGTTCACAGTTTCGGAAAAATTACGAAACCATAACATGGAAAGCGGTAAGGGCCTACAAAGTCCAGAGTTTGGGAAACAGGCTTGAAATTTATCTTTCGGCGCTTTCTGCTTAAGGTGTAGGCCAACTTAGTGTAAGTTAAGGTCTATGTGAAACTGATCAGTGTTTCCGTCTACCATGTGACCGAATGAAAACCATAGCCGGCGGCTACCCTAAACCCTAAACCCTAAACCCTAACGGTTTAGGGTTTAGGGTTTAGGGTTTGCTAACTGTATGTAGATGCCCTCTCGACTGCTTTGCAAAATCTTGGTGAATCTAAGACCAACGCGTTTTTTCAGACTTGAGGCTGTTCGCATGCATATTCTTACAACCAGGTATGCATCTGTATATATATATATATCTTATACATATTGGTACATATATATATATATGTGTATTTAGATACAAGTGTATCTATAGTAATTTATCCATAGCAGGCAGGCATGTATATGTTATGTAAATGCATATGTATCTGTATATGAACATGAATATGCATAAATGTCTACATGCATGTATGTTTGTTTTTGTATGCACCTGTGAATATACATACAGAAATAACTATAGAAAACATATAGAGAGAGAGAGAGTAATGTGTGTATATATGTATATGTATGTATACTGTAGGTGTTCGCGCATACATAATTTATATACATACATGCGCAAGTGCATCGGTATGCATGTGAATAATGACACACTCGCGTGGAGGCGGTTGTGCATGAAGATGTCGCGGACACGCATACAGACACACGTGCCCACACAAAGATGCATGCAAGTACACAGACAGTGGAGAGATCCGTGAGGCTACAGATAACATCTCCTCCTAATTATCCCAAAGGGTCCAAGTACCATTATAGTAGGTATTTTGGCCCCCAAAGTATATACTATACCATTACTTGGACCCTTTGGCTATATGCCTGTATGACCCCGCAGTATCCGAAACACAAACATCAACCCCCGATCCCCAGACCCCTAAAGCAAGATTCCAAACCCCAAGTCCCAACTCCAAACCTACCTAGAGTCTCCATTGTAGTTCCTTTTTTTGGTTAGCCAGTTTTATGGTTAGGATCCTATAAAAGAGATTTTGGTTAGCCAAAAAAGGAACTACAATGGAGACTATAGGTAGATCCCCTCCAAAAAATTTCAACTCCAATCCTCCAACCCGCATGAAACCCCAGACCCTAAGCTCCTAAACCCTAAACCTCAAACTAAGGTCCCACTTGGAGGGGCAGGGGACTTAGTAAGTTGTTGATAAGTAGGGCTATAACGGGGGTAACTCCATTTAGGGTACTTATAACTCTACTTATAACCCACTTACTATGTCCCCTGCCCCTCCGAGTAAGGTCCGAAACTCTGAACCCTGAAGCCCTGAAGAGGCCTCTTGGAGCATCTTTGCACTGTACACGCTCTCTAAGAGGAGCCGCTGTTGCCGAACACGGAGCCTTCCAGCCCTGAGCTGAAAATAGTAGGGCTTAAAGGAACTTAGTAGGATCTAGTAGGGCGTAAAAGGGAAATAGTAGAAAATAGTGGGGCGTCAAGGGATCTGATCAGTAAGCGGAACTGAAGTATAGGATTTAGTCGGGCTTAATGGGATCTTAGCGAGATTTAGTAGGGTTTCAAGGGTTCCCAAAGAGGTAGTGGGGCGTCAAGGGATCTGATCAGTAAGCGGAACTGAAATATAAGATTTAGTCGGGCTTAATGGGATCTTAGCGCTATTTAGTGGGGTTTAAAGGGCTCCCAAAGAGGCATACACCCCCTAGATTTTGAAGGGATCCGGCTACATGATGTTAAGGTACATTGCTTAACTAAGGGGTGTGAAATCTCTCAGAATGAGGCCTAAGAGTTTGAGGTCCTAAGAGTTTGAGGTTGAGAAAAAGGTTCAGGGATTAGAGGTGTAGTAGGTGTAGGATTCAGAGGCTTGGAGGTGAGGGTCTGGGGGTCTGAGGGTTTAGGGAGAAGGGCTTCGTAAGGAATCTGAGAGGGCTTTACAAGGGTTCTACAGCGGCTATAGAGTTTTCAGTGTTCTATACGGGGATCTTTATAGAAGTTGAACGGGTCCTAAAACGGTTGAAAAAAGGGCCTGGGGATTCGTTTTGAGGTTCCTTTGATGTAAGGGCTCCACTACGGGGCCCATACGTGTTCCAGGAGTTAGGGCTTTTAATTATCGTTTACGGCTTTGTAAGGCTGAGGGTTGGGGTGATAAGCCGGGTAAGTGGTTTTTTAAACAAATTGTGCAATGGTTTAGAGGGGGTGTACCATGGTTTGGGGAGGGTGACGATCGCTACTTAGGGGCTCCCAGGAGTTCAAGGTTTTTTGAACTTAGGTTTGGGCTTTAGAGGTTCATCATGGGGACCCTTAGTGGGGTAGGGGGGGGGGGGGGGGGGGGGGNTGGGTACGAGCGCTGTCTAGGGTCTCCTAGTATTGTTGGTGTTTTTTTGGTTTGTGGTGGGGTTTGTGGGTTCTATCGCGGGGCCCGTGGGGGGGGGGGGGGGGGGGGGGGTTGGGGGCTTTAATGCCCATAATAATAAGGACCTAATAAGGCCTATTCTTTACCCCCCTAGGAATCCCTATGAGCTTATTTCGTTTAGCTTAGCATGGTCATAAGCGATGCGAAGATCGTGGATTGTATGCTATGGCTACGGTCTAAATGGCATGGAACCTCCTGGTAAACTTCTGCAGAGGTTCGAGGTTTAGGGGCGAATTTCAAAAAGAGTTTGAGGTTTGGGGCCGTGGTTACCGGATCTTCCAATGTATGGTTTGAGTGATCATGGCTTCTGACTGCTCAGTCTTGCATGAACACCTAGGCGAAAAGCTGAAGGTCTAATTGAGCACTTGGATGTTCTGCCTGAACGTAAAGACGTACCGACTCAACAAAAACACCTTCAATGCGAAGACTGCTAATAAACTATGGGTGCTAAGCACAGAAGTCATACTGATGCTGGTGCCAGTGCCTGTGCTGGTGCTGGTGGTGCTGAAGCTCATTCTGCTCCGACTGCTACTACTACTACTACTACTACCATCACTACTACTACTTCTACTACTACGACTACGACTACGACGCCTCCGACTCCGACAAAAAAGGCTGCGACTACGACTACGACTTCGACGACGAGGAAGAATGAACACGTGAACCGACTCCGATGCGATGCCGAGGTGCCGCTCTTGAGGTCCTGCACAGAGCGCATATGCACACAGAGAAAGATGAACATACGCCTATACATAAACACATATACATATATATATATACATACACATGTGCATAGGCATATGCGTACGTATATATATATATATATATATATATATATATATACACACACGTATATATGTATACATACATCTTACCATATACGCGAGCAGAGAGTGCCGTGCTATACAAGTACATGTGGAACATGATAACATTGATCATACCGCGCGAGTGTGGATCTTGAAACTGGTACATGTAACTGACCGAGAAACACACATGCATAAATATATATGAGCATATGCGTAAGTCTGAGTGTGTACATATGTGGATCTCATATATATATATATATATACATACATAGACATAGACATATACATATGTATGTATCTACATACTATATATGCACACATGTTGCGCGGAGAGTCAACACATAATACATGTTCGATCTTATACATGTCCGTATCGTTGGTACATTCGCAATTCATATAAACTTCGCATGCTGTGTTTATTGCCAATGTCAACTTTCAGATAATGCCATCTTATGCTGTCCATAAACTTCGTTACATATATATTTATATATACGTATATACGTATTACAATATACAGGTGTGAGTATATTGACACTGCATCCCCTGTATTAGCTCTTGTATGTTATACTTTAGATTAATGTCAGTTCAAATGTAATGCTCCATGTCTTGTGTGTTCTTGGAATTCGACCAAAACTCATGATACACTACGTTACATTACATTGCATCATGGTATCGTTTCACTATACCAGATATTCTATTACCATTGCCACCTCCATGCAGATATGTATATTATATACATATATCTACACACACATATTCATATGTATATATATATATGTACAAATATATATATATATATACAAATAAACAAGACAGCAGTAGTAGTAGTAGTAGGAGTAGTAGTAGGAGCAGCAGCAGCAGCAGGAGTAGTAGTAGCAGCAGCAGCAGCAGCAGTAGTAGTAGCAGTAGCAACATTAGTAGTAGTAGTAGTAGTAGTAGTAGTAGTAGTAGTGGTAGCAGCATTAGTAGCAGCATTAGTAGTAGTAGTAGTAGTAGTAGTAGTAGTAGTTGTTGTTGTTATTGTTGTTGTTATTGTTGTCGTTTGTGTTGTTGTTGATGTTGTTGATTGCATGCATGCGCTTTCGCCCATATCATGAAAGGTTGAGGCTGCAACTGTTGGTCTATAGCTTACCATTGGACCATTTCGTTCCCCCCCAAACGGAAGGGATGCATGAAGTTCTGGAGCCTTCTAGCTATCAAGAACAAGGTCTGGGGTTTAGGATTTAGAACATCTGAACATCGAAACCACAAACCCGTGCACCCGGACTGCCTAAACGCCAAAGCTACACCCCAAAACCCCGTAGGGAGTTGTAGGTTTAGGCAAACCTTAGACCCCGAGACTACAAGTACCCTAAATGGAGTTGCCCCAATAATAACCCTACTTCTAAACGACTTACTAAGTCCCCTGCCCCTCCAAGTAGGGCTCTTTTGAAACCTAATTTAAGATACCACAACAGGATTCCCCGGTAATCCACATGGCTTCCTCAACAAGAACCCGAAACCCCGAACACGCTAAGGGTTTAGGTTTTACCCTGAACCCTAAACCCCTGAATCGCAACAAGAGCCCAGTCTAAGTATGCTTCCCGGCGTTCCTAGCTTCTGGGGAGACTCACCGAGCAGTGTGAGACTGTCCAAAACCCTCAGCTGAGGAATATCCCTTTGTAAGGTTTAGGGTTTAAAGTTTAGGGTTTAAGGTTTAGGGTTTAGGGTTGAGGGCGTAACAAGGTGTAGGGTTAAGGGTTTGGTAAGGTTTAGTGCTTGGGGCCATTAGGGATTCCTACTGGAGTTTAAGGGATATCCCTTATCATTAAGGAAACCCTAACACCTAACCCTGAAGTGACCCTGATGGTGCTTATGAAAAGCTTGCAGTGGCCCTTCTAGATCCCTTCCTAAAGAATCCGAGAAGCCTCAATTACGGAGCCTCCCTCCAATCATAATTATGGGGTTGCTGCGATGATTGAAGGCTACTTAAAGGATCATGGGACTTAGTAACTAGGGTTATAAATAAGGTAACTATACTTATAATTACTTGTAACCCCAATTAGGGTACTTATAACCTTACTTACTAAGTCCCCTGATCCTCCAAGTAATCTTTCGTCAAGGACCTGGACCCTCCATCCACCCTCAATTAGACCCTAAATACCCATTATTTGGGGCCATGTACCCCTATTTGAGGGCAACCCTAAACCCTAAACCCTAAACCCGAAGGTCCTGGGAGTTTGGGAGTCTCTGGGTGTGGGGTCTCCTCAGGCTTTGGAGTGTAGGGCCACGAAAACGACGCCACTTCCCCTCCTAACCCTAAAGCCAAAACCCTGCCCTTTTAAACCTAAGCTAGCTCTAAGCTCCAAAACCCGCCATTTTTACAACCCTAAACCCTAAAACCCTACAGCCCTAAACCCTAAAACCCTAAAGCCCTAAACCCTAAAACCCTCAAACCCTAAACCCTAAAACCCTAAAGCCCTACACCCCACAAGAAGGAGACACCTGCCTTGACCGTCTTTCGTGGGCTGACGCTCTCCTCCGGATCGTTGCCGTAGGCCTTGCACGAGCTATGCCCAGAGGGTCCAAAGTACCCTTTAAGGGTACCATAAGGGTTCCTTTAAGGGATCCATACGAGTTCTATAATACATAACTACATAGTTATATAGTAGAATGTAGGGTTTCTATAATATTAGGAATTACTACTATGATTTGGGGACGTATCCCCCACCTCAGTACCTAGGACAATTTGAAATGAAGGTTTAGCGTTTGGGTTTCAGAGTTTAGGGACGGTGGAAGCAAAAATGCCGAAGCACCGCTCTCCCCGTCTCCAAACCCAGGAACGACGGACGACCCAACATGAAATCTTGCCATTATCAGAAAGCTCAAACAAACCCGCTTAGTCAAGGACGATGGATCAAGTTACAGCCAGCAGCCCTGCATAATGGAAGGGCTTTCCCTTGTTGCTTAAACAACAGAACTGTTGGGTTCTATAGTAGTGCAATACTGTGTGAGTGGGTCCTAGTGCTGGTTACCGAATTCTATCACCGCCAATAAAGTAAGGCCAGCTCCTCTGCTGCTTGATCCATTTATGCTTCAGGTCGTTGGCGGTGGCCAACTAAGTCTTATGCAGCCAAAACCGAAATCCTGAAATGATCAAAGGAGTCCCCTGCCTCTAATCCCAAGGATTGTGTGCCCGAATGCCTGGCACTTGGCGGGTTATCGGCTTAAAACGAAGTGTTGGAGGTTTGTAGGGCATCTTTGTTGCTTACATGGCATTACTAAGGGTTCTATGGTGTTCCATGCTGAGGTTTGGGTTTAGGATGTGCCCGGCTCCAAACATCTGTATGTACATGTGTATATATATATATGAAGAATGTGTATATAATGCCTATATTTTCACACATCGGTATATGTATATAAGCACATGTATGAATACATATATATGTATATATATGTATATATATGTATATATATGTATATATATGTATATATATGTATATATATGTATATATATGTATATATATG